>UELX01000561.1:0-71267 GCA_900480035.1 Eupelmus urozonus
CAGGATGAGCTCTTAACAACACGTACCCCGCGATGCCCCACGCTTGATACGGCACCAGACACCGAAGCCTCCTTAATCTAAAATAATAGTGTTTTAAAAATATTTTCATAATTTTTCTATTTACTGTATGTTCTTATAATTATTAATATAACAAATGATTATGCAGTATAATGCAAACATTAAACTGTTTTTCCATGGTCATTAATCTTGCAAATATAGCATAACTTGAGATATCTGAAAAGTCACCTTTGAATCATTCGGGGAAACGATATCGAACACGATATGAAAGTGGTTAAAACCAAAATGAACGATAAGCTAGCAATAAAATGAAAGTGCAACGTGGAAATAAATTTCCATTCTCAAAATCGTGTAATTTTGACATTAATGATTAATTAGGTGTTTGGCATTATAAACTTTTGACTTCAAGTGTCAGCTACTTTTTAATTATATGGATTTATCAAAATAAATTATCCGGCGCTCGATCTTGTTAAGCAAGATCACAAGTAAGTCGCCAATTTCCAGACAGCTATGATAATCTTTATCAATATTTTTGTTATCAAAAAGTATCATTCATCGTTTTACCAAAGTGTTTAAAAAATTTAATTGTGGTACAGAAACGATAAAAAACGTAGTATGATAACGATAAAGTCGAATTAACAAGAAAAATCTCAATCCCATTTTCTCCATAGTTGCTGAAATTTCGCTGTTTCATCACCATATAGCCAGTCATTTTTATTAGGTCGCCGTGATTGTCATCACCCCGTTGTTTTATCAACAGTTTTTTATAATGTTTGACTATACTTACTTATCAAACTCATTTATCCCGATCTCAAATCTTATGATGCAAGATCTCGTGCGTCGCCAAATTTAAGTCGATAATCCTAATCAAGTTTTTGCTACCGAAAAACACCACGTTTTGCACCAAAGTGCTTTAAAAATCCAATTATAACTCACGATAACGCCTCCCAGATAAAGACGGATCAATAGTAAGAAAAAGCGCCAATCTTAATTTCCCCATTAGTCGCTCCAATTTCGATCTTTTCCATCTTTCGTCATCGCATATAGCCGATCGGTTTTGCGAGATCGCCGCGATTGCCATGGCTACTTCAATATATCAGAGTGCCGCGGTTATTTCGCTGATAACTGATAAGCCCAGGGATTTAGCAGTTATTTGGCGTTATCTCGAGCTTTCACGTGCTCAAAACGTTTCCAAAAAGTTTCTCACGCCCGAGGCGCGTGTGCTTATGGTATATATATATACATGTCCATTGAAATCGCAAGCTCGGTGAGGCATTTGACAAACAAGCTCATGCACACGTCTCGTAAAAGTTATACGATCTTTTGAAAAAAATTCCCACATGCAATGAGAGTATTTGATGAAAATCGCGTCACTGCGTCGATAAAATCGAGCCGGAACCTGCTTATCTGCGGACCAAATCCCCCTGCAATGTAATTTGAATAACAACCCTCGAGATCAATGTCATCGATTTTTTCCATTCTTGCGGTTAATCTTTGCCTCTGACGTTTCTGCAAGTCAGAGCAATTCGGCTTTGACTTTTTATTTGGATAAAAAAAATGTCAACGTCATTATTGTGTTAAAATTTTCCTTTAATATTTATAATTTAATGAACAAACAAAAATAATTATTAGTGTATATAGTTCAGAACTTAAACTACACTGTCCTTATAAAAAGTTAACAATTCAATGTTTTAAAAATACCTGCAACTTTTTAGTATCACTGATCAGCGATTGAAAAAAAAAACTTATGTAACATGACTGTAATGGAAAGACTTTATTAATGAAGACATAAACCGATTGTCAGGATAGAATGGAAAGCAACGCCTGATAAAAAATCCAAGCGCACAATGCCAGTTTAACTCGAGTTTCAGACCTCACGCTCGCTGTTCCTTCCTGAAACGAATACCTATACCTATACAGCGCACTCGTCCCCAGGCATACAATGCGCAGAGCTCGCACATGCCTTAGCTTCTCTCTCTTTCTCTCGTTCTCTCGCTCTCTCTCTCTCTCGCGTCGGTCTGCAGTGCAGAAGCCTGGGGTATGCGGCACTCGTGCCGGCCGGCCGGCTTCTCGAATATTCGAACGATCATAGGCCAGTGCTACTATGTACGGATACGTTGCTACGAAAGTGCGAGAGAGATGGATGGACGCGTACTCGTGCGAGAAACCGGGTTTTCGAGGCGAGAGATTGATTTGGTTGAGGTTTGATGATGATTGGGTTGATCGAGTTGCGAGTTATTGGGTTTGATTGAGGGGATTGTTGTGAGTTATTGAAAAGTTGAGGTTTTATGGGTAATTTAATTGATGATTTGATAATGTAATAGACGAGTAAGTCTTTTTTTTAAAGAATAAGAATAACATATAATATTCTATTATCTCAAAAACAATACACACATGCAGCGTTGCATAGCAAAATTTGCAAAGGAAAAACATGTAAAAAAAATTTCTTTAGAGCGCTATTGATATAATTCTAGGAAGTTCTTTTTTCTCCAAAGTATGGCTCATGAACAGTAGTTACATCTTGTCATTGAAGTGTTTAAAAAATTCCGGTGAAAAGTTAAGAGAGCAAAAAAATAACGATATTTTTTTTCAAAATTATTTAAATATTGACTCATCGCTTAAAAAGTGTTTTACATCAACTATTAGAAAATCTTTTTGAATGTAGAAAAATTAGGTCTGTAATCACAAAAAATATAAACAATCTGAGTAAATAAAAAATAGTTTTGTTAATAAAACCATATTATTCAACAGATTCGAATCGGAATTCGAGGTTACCATCTGTATAAACTTATTGAAAAAATAGGAAGTGAGCACAAAGCAAATAATTTTATTAGTATAATATACTTACATAATCTGAAAATAGTAACCTCAAATTCTAATTCATCAAGGACACTAAACTGTTCGATTCTTTTAACAAAAGTATAATTACCAGTGCTGCAAGAATAATAGCTTTGTGTAAACTTATGATTTTCCAGTATGAATTAAGAATCAATAGATTCCACTGCTAATACTTTCATAATACGCTTAGAAGCCAGTTTAGTTAGTTACAGTAGCGAATTTAAACTAAAAAATCACATTGTAATATTGTAATATTATGGTTCATTTACTCAGATATTATAATTAGTTCAAGAATGTTTGATTTTTTAACTCTTTTATGTAATAAATGGCAGAAAAATAATTAGAAAACAACAGTTCTGTTCAGCAAATTGTTTAGCAAATTACGTATCATGATTAAAATCTTAAGCTGCAACAAGTAAATGTTATAAACAATATATTTAAAATAATAATACTCGAAATTTCCATACAATTTTGATCGTTCCGTGGCATTCTCTAAATTTTTATTTATAACAAAACAGCTGCCTCTGTACAATAGCAAAAAAAAGAAAGATCTACAATAGATCAATATTAATTGATGATTTTTCAAGTTCTAAGCAAATTTTTCCACAAGGCTCGTGCATTACATCGGTTACAAAACAGATCCAGTAATATTCCTGTCTTAGGAGAAAATTAATTCAATGCATAACGAAATATCAGCAATTCGATCAACCATGATTAGATCAAATCTTAAATCAACATTTATTACACTTTTATTCACCACTTGACTACTGAAGTCATAAATACCGCTTAAACCTACAATCATTTGCATTGAGTATATCGAAATCGATCATCGCTTTTTACTATCTCATCCGGAGTAAATAACAATCAATTATAAGTAACTAGATAATCAGTCGATTCTGGTTATAACTCAACCGGAGTAAAATTTACCGACTTGACCGGTGATAGCTCAGCTGATTTATGCAGGACAGCTCGCGCAAAATACTGACCGCATGGCTTTGAACGTTGGTTGTAATAGATATTTGTAGAGGAACATGCGAATTTTGACCTACTGAACGTGCGGGTATCTGAGTTATGCTTTAGAAAACTCGGTTATATTGTAGAAAGACGTAGGAAGGAAACAGATTTTAATTAAAATAAAATAACACTTTTAATTGTTTTTCATTCCAACCAGGAAATGGGATAGTTACAAACTCAATAATTCAACTAAGTAATAAAACTAATACAATTCCACAAAAACAAATCATCTGTTTCAACGTTTAATGTAACTTATAAATTTCCCGGGATAAAAAATATCTAGATTCTCTCTCGGAATGCCTCCTGGACCTCTGTAAAATACATCTGCCTATCGCGGTGGATGCTCGGCTACAGTGGAAAATTACAGGTGGCAGAGCGCTCTCTTTCTCTTTCTCTCTCTCTCCCTCTTTCGTTCCTCTTTGTTTTCGAAGCGAGGGAGAGCGAGCCAGGCACTTACATACACGTGTACAAAAAGACCTTTTTTCTCTCTCTCTGTATACATCGCGCGTGTTCTATCTTCCGCTTTCGGAATGCCGGTTAATTAGACGCGTAAAAAGCGGTGGTATCGACGCTCAATGAATGCCGGCGTTATTTAATTCACGCTACAGCCAAGTATTTGAAATACATAGGTGACTCACGTGGGGCCTGGAATATTTTAAAATGCGTGAAAAACTGCTTCGCGAGCAAAACATTCACACGTTTGTTTTTGTAATGCGGTTGCGCGACCGAACGTTATAATGTAGAATATGCAAAATTTCGTTCTAAATCCGATAAAAATACGATACTTCAACGATCGCGACAATGCCGGTTAATTAAAAGCTTATCTTCATCAAATACCGGCGAGCGAAAGAAATATTTGTGTTACTTCCTCATGTCAAAATGGAATCCTCTCCGAAAACAGAGCAAAAGAAGGCCTAGCGCACGTTTCTCCACCGAAATAAACCCGGCAGCGGCCGAGAATAGGCAGTACACGACACGCGTCCGCGTTTGCGTATATACATATACATGTATGCGCGTTTCGCGCGAGAGAAGCCGCTGCAGGCCTCGTCGCGAGTATGATGCAAGAGAGATTAGGGAATTACGTGCTCGAAGAGTGTCTGAGAGGAGAGGGGAGTGAGTCAAAGGACTTCATCGTGCGGATCAAGTCTGTATTGGCGAAGTCTGCTGACACGGGTCTGTAGGCCTTTTGTGGAAGGTGTGGGAGGATTAGGTGTATTAGGCGGCTTTTTGGGTGTTGAGGGAGTGGGTGGGTATGAGGAGATAAGAGGTAGATGTGGTTCTCGTTGATGAAGGTCTTAGGCATTTTTTGGAATTTTTCTTTATTTAATAAATTAGTGCCAAATTTAGTGATATATTCTTAGGATCATTGTTTTATAAATCCAAAAATGACGTTTTGTAATTTTTTATTTGTTTTTAACAAGAATAAGCCAGTAAACTGTAAGAATAAAATCATAATAAAATAAAAACATAATAGTAATGAAGGCCTTGCCAATGATTTATAGAAAAATACATATTCATAACTTTGGCAAGTTAATGTGCCATTCATGTGTGAAAATAGGCAAGGAGTCGCTAATTAGAATACTTCATTTATTTTACAAACAAAGCATTTATAGTACAAATCTTCAGAAATTACCTTTGAAATTCTTATTTTTAGAATTCTCAAGTAATTTAAATGTCTCAAAAATCCTTTTAAATTTGTTACATTAAGATGGTACCCATTAGAATATTAGATTCTAAATGCATATTTATTATACTCCAATGTTATAAATAACAATTTTAAAATAAATAACTTTTTACGTGTACTTCGTTAGCAGCAACGAAATTCTCACTTTTAAAATTGAAAATGATAAATCTAAAAAAAAGAAAAAATAACGAAATCACTATATATAAAAACTAAATATAATCAAATAAATAGTAGTCCGCTTATTAGCTAGAACAATATTATTAATCTTTGAGTACATTTCCAATCTAATACTTTTATGAACATTATTCAATTTCCCAATTAAATCAGAATATTTAATAGTATATGTTTTATTATTTTTAGTCTAATTTTTTGTATGATCTCATAAATTATAATTACCACTACTTGATTCAAATTTCCACGATCAAGCATTATGCTTTTATTTCTAACAACAAAAACTAATCCAATAGAATCGTGCATAAATTTAAGTACGAAAATATTGAAATGCTGATGCAATATTCGTCATCCATAAAAATTTAATTTTTCATATACATGAAACTTTACTTAAAATTCAAAACTTTCATCGCCACACACTGACTTTCCATCATGCACTCCGCGCGTCTAACCCAACAAAAGCTCGCTTCTCCGCTGCCGCCAAGCCAAGCGCGCACGAGCTTATATATCGATTCCCCATCCCTCTCCCCTCCCATAGCTCCAAAAAAATCCCCGATATACCCTCCCCTCGATCAATCCTCGCTCTTTTCATTTTCCACTTTTCGCGCGCACCTTGTAAAAGCCATGTAACCGCCCATACATTACGTAACAGCCGCTCATGGCGAGTCCACGTGCATGCGGCTTATCAGCCTCCTATATACCCAGCGCAGAAGGCGGGCTTGCGAGCGCGCGTGTGTACACAGGTCAAAGACCAGTCAATCGCGACTCTGATAAGGCGAGGCTTTTCTCTCCCTCTGTGGCTGGCGCGCGCAGCAGCAGCAACCTCCCTTCGATTTATTAATAGAACGCGAAAATGAATATCGCTCTCTCCGGCTCTCTATCAGTCGCCATTCAGGCGGCTTGAATTTCTGTATTTAAGAGTTTTTCCGAGAGATGAGCGATGGGCTTCTCTCTCGATTGATGATCGCCAGGATGGGCCGAGCTCTTTTTGACCCGGAACTGATTGCAAAAGAAGCCTTCTCGGAATGCGTAGCGAGAGATTAGATTTCTATGTGGGGAAGCGGGGTGAGAGGTGACTTTGAGGAGGAAAAGCGAGAACGCGAGCACCGAGAGTGCGCATGGAGAAATGGTCGATTTGGTCTTGGGAGCTGGGGGAGCGCTTGAGTGAGATCGTGAGATGGCTGAATTTGTGGAATATTTTTGTAAAAAGTATTTTAGAATCAGAGATCAGTTTTTAAGGGATAGAACGTATTGGATTTTTGGAAAATAAAAATATCGCAATCACGCGAGATGACATTTTTTTTTAACGAAGGGGGCTATGCCAGATAATGAAATTATGCTTTGTTAAAAAAAAGTTTAATGTTTATAGTGCTGTTCACGTTAAATCAAAGTGAATTTCAAATTTAGTTCATTTTATCTGTATTTCACCTGTATATCGTTGTGCTTATTACACTGCACTTTAACGAAACCTAAAAATTTCGACAAGTATCATCAATTTTTTTATTTTTATAAATTGTAATTTATCATGTGCTTTAACTTTATTACATAAAAAAAACCAAATAAAAATGTCATGTATCAAAATTATAAACGTTTTGGAAACCTGTGTGTAATTGCAGCGAGAGCAGTATGTTTGTGTCGAAGCGCAGACTCATCTTGAAGACTTGCGGCACAACAACGCCACTGCAGTGCCTGGAGCCCCTCTTAGATCTTGTCGAAAGTTACACCGGTTTTGACAAAGTCGAGGTACAACATATAATTAATAAAACTCTACATAAGAATAAAAGTAAAGCGATGTGGGAATGTGCCTCTTTTTGTTTTTCTTTTAATTTCGCTGTTGCTGCTTTCTTTACATCATTTTTTCCCTTATATAGTTGTTTATACGCATTGTGTCTGTCCGGTTTGTTAATTATCACCGCTTATCTCTTATTTTTTGGGCTTAAGCAGGGCCTCGCCTTTTTAGTAGTAGTTAGAAAGAATATGCTTTAATTTTAAGGGTAGTTAGAGATAGTGTATTTTTTATTATTTTATACATCAGTATCTCGAGGAGACATACAAAATTTAATTCACGTGTTTATAATAAACATTAAAACATCCTTGGTAGAAATTTTCACATCCAACTTTAAAAATTGGCTAGTGGGTGTCTAATTCTTCACAGTTGACCAAAAAATCGCCAAAAAATGGTGAAAATTTCTACCAGGGATTACAAGAATTTTATGAATACAAAAAATAAATTTCTTTTATGAAAGAAAACAGAAAGTGGTAATCCACCCTTAAACCCGTTTTTACATCAATCTCTTCTTTATCAGTAATTTCAAGCCTAATTTATTTTTTTTATGTAAATTTAAAGCAATTAAACATTAAAAACACATAAAAGTAAGAAATTGGTTTAAAATTTTCGTTTTATACAAAAATTTTATTGAAAGTTTTATGCTTTGATTCGTATTTCTATTTGCCAATTGAAAATCTTTCAAGCCATCATTACAAATCAAATATCTTCTTAAATACACAGTTTAATAAATAAGAAGTACGTGAACCATAAATAATTGCTAAAAATTATATACTATACTTACACCAACTTCTCAAAAGTACAACCATCCCTGAAAGCCCTTCGCGAAGTCCAGCTTTAAAACTCTCCTCCGCTCTAATCGACGCTTTAAAGCTCGTCCGACCGCCTTAAAGTGTGACAGTCGCGCGCGTGTGTTCAAATCGATATCACCTCCTGCTTCCCTTTTCATCGAAAACTGTCCGGTTTCTAAAAAAACTTTTTCATCAGCGGCGAAAGCTATTTTTAGCCTCCGAAAAGGGGATGTTATGAAAGCCGTAATCTTCTTCACCGGACAAAATACGCCAAAGGAAGCTCACCTAGTGCTTGAAGTCGAAAGGCAAACAGTAATTTTCGCTTAGAATTCGAGAAGAATATTTATTTTTATACGCACGTCAAGCGTCATCGTGATTTCTTAGAGGTTTTTGGGCAAGGTTCCTCGCGTAATTTGGACTTAGATCTTATATTCTCGCTTTTCTGTTTTGAATTCATGCAAATTGGCTTCCATTATTAGCGCCTTCGTGTTTTCTGTTTAATAAAAAGGATTTTAAAGTGGATGTTCAAAAGCAGATTTTCACGATATTTGAATTATAAAACGTAAATAAGAAGCAATAACACTGTATCAAGAATAGACACTTTATCGGTTACGGCCGTACCGTACCTGACTCGTTCTACTTAATACAAATATTATACCAATTTGCAAATTATTTAATCAGCTCCATTCTCTCCAGTATTTTATAAATAAATTTCAAAATTCAATATTCACTTTGACAGCTTCTTCCTCCAAAGTCACATTCGCAAAATTTGACAAAGAAGTTAATATACCCCAAGCTCTGAGGCACTTCAAGTGTCACAAACGTCGTCTTGAAATTCAATCTCGTACGCCCTTTATTCAGCACAGACCTCTCATAATGTCCAGGACCAGCAAGTCGCAAACCTTCAGACGCCATCCGCCACCCTCGAAAGTTCGACTCCTCATACCGCTACATTCATACACATGCATACATAGCTACACAAATATAGTCAGCCGCGAGCTGTTGCGTAGTTCGTCTGCGAGCGAAATGTTTCTTTGGATCACCCGTCCGGGGGGAGGAGGCTGGGGGCACGGCTTACCTATATAACTTGACCTAGTGCATGGACAAGTGATGTAACTATATATAAGCGCGGCAAATACAGAAAACTCCGCGAACTCACTCGCTTTTTCTCTCTCTTGGTTTATTGATCCTTCCTTATAACCATGGCTCTTACTCTCTCTCTCTTGCTTTTTTCTTCCCTCGAGGTGGATGCTGCCGCTAATAATTCAGGGGCGAAAGATCTGGAATGCACCTCGCTTGTTTCTTTTACGAGGCTCGCTTTGCCGTGCATCTTGCAAATTTTAACTCGCCGAGGTTTATGCATGAGTAGTTGCCTGTTTGATTACACCAAGCGGATTGCTATTAATACGCTCTGTGCGGTAACGTAATTTATTGATGCTCATGGTAATTCGCGCGTGATTAATGAGGCTATTAATGGTAATTCAAATTCGCGCTCGGTGCCGGTTCTTTAAAATTAGCCGGGGTTATGAATGCTTTTTTTTTTATCTTGGCGCGATAATTGAACGGAGGTATAGTTTTTCGTCGTCGAGCTGGAATAAATTACTCGGATATGTTCAGCATGTTTTTCCTGTACACTTTTTTCAATGTTTACATTCCGTGGCCCCTTATCTATTTTTTGATATACTGTGAAATTGATTTGTCAGAGGGAATGTGAATTTTAAAAAGTACTCATATCTACGCAAATTCTCGTTACTACTTCCGCATGAATCTCTATAAAGTTTCTATTTTATGAGAAGAATATGCTATATATCTTTACTCTATCATTATTCCTTTATCTCTCGAGCTTTATCCTTTTATTTTTTAAACCGTATCTCGCTTTGGACGATGACTGTTAGCTTGGCCGATATAGCTTGATACTCGCGCGCATAAACACGTCGCTTGCAAATGATACCGTTCAATAGTAACAATATTACTCAGACTGATCCTTGTTTTTTTTTTTGGTTTACTCAGGATATGTTCTACTCCCGCAAAAACTACAAGCGGCCGGAGCTCCAGATCTCGCCCCATCGAGCCTTTGAAGAGGAAGTCACACTTCTGGACACTTTCTTCCCTGGTGAGTACTTTGGTCTATTTATAATTGTAATGTCAATATTTATTTTTGCATCAATTTTTTTTTTTTTTTTGTTTAACAAAGGATAATTTTATAATCATTTGTATTTGTAAAAGAATCAGCTGTTCGATGCTTTAAAAAGTGATTTTATGAATAGCCGTTGTTTTATTTTTAGTTGATTTATGGATAATGATAGAGTCAGTTTTAAATATTTTTTACAGATCTTTTCTTTGAACTATAATTTTTTTTTTCGTGAACCTGTTTTTCACATAATTTTTAATCTTAATACGATCTAGGCTTATTTTAAATATGTATACAATTAATGTAAATTTTTACCCAAAGCTAATGTTTAACGATTTTATTTGACAAACAAAGTAGCATTCGATCATTCATACTTGACCTATAATGTCTAGATCTAGCACAAATCGTGTAGAATGTGATTTGAAAGAATATACATTTTCTAATTTTGGAGTATTAGATAATTTTAAGTACATATAAAATATGCTTCTTAAAAGTATATTTTACTAATATTAATTTGTAACACTTAGCATTTTTGTTTAACACAATAGAGAAGAATTAAATGAAATATTTGTGAATATTGTATTTTTTAATAATCGATAACTGTAAATATCGGAGTTACCGTACATCTCTTATAATAAAAATTGTTTTTGTTATTAGACTCATTTCATACTGCTAAGTGCTCAGTCAATCTGCAAATAAGTATAATCAATGTATCGCTAAATATACTTAACATGTATGTACAAAGATAAACATATACTAAAAACAAACATAAAGAATTAACGTAACAAATTATTGGCATATTTTCAAAAATGTTGACTGTTTTTCCAATTTCTTAACTATTATTAAACATGAATTTCGTAACAATAAAATCGAAAGAAAACTTGTTTCATTATATCAAAATAACAAAAAAAAGTCCAAGTACACTTCCACGCGTCTGATCACTTCTCGCCCATAACTACTTACACCCCGTAATACCCAACTCATAACTCACCCAAACCTTTTATCTTCCCGCAGATGGCGAGGCTTATTGTCTAGGCTCAGAGGACAATGACTGCTGGTATCTTTACACACTGAACCGTGACAAACCGAACCAGATTCTTCAGAACGAGAACGAACCAGACCAGACCCTTGAGATCCTGATGACCCATCTCGACCCGGAAGTCATGGCCATCTTCACCCGCGACGTCTGCTCGTCAGCGGCCGAAGCCACTCAAAAGTCTGGCATCGACAAGCTCGTACCCAGCATGTTTATTGATGACTTTCTGTTCGAGCCCTGCGGCTACTCCATGAACGGCGTGTCCAAGAGTGTAAGTGTGGGATGTTACCTAGCTTTGGAGGAAAAGTTTCTAAGGTTTTCGCTATATGAGAATTGAGCTGCTTGATTAAGTCAATGAGTCTAAAGAAATCCATATAATATAATTTAGTAAAATGTTTTACTTTGAGTATAGAAAAAGTACTCAATTTGAAATTTTGACATAAATTTTCAGTCTTAAGTAACTATTGATTTTTAAGTAATTTTTAGGAAAATATTTGTATTAATTCTTAGTCCTCTTTCCGTGTTAGGTTCTTAATATAATGTTGTTTGTGCACTTTTTCTTCTTAACCCTAAAAATCGATAAATTTTTTTTTTCTTTTTTTTTAAAGTTATTTTTATGATACGTATTTCTATTTTTACTTTAATCTGTAGCCTTATAATTCATTTTGACAAAGAATTAATTTATCAAATCCTATAAATATACTAAAATAAATGTGAGATATAATAAATAAGCTTGCATTATTCATGAGACATCTATGAGTATATTTCTAAAGTCTGCAACGTGGGGTCAGTTTGCGCGCTATGAAGTATGACGTCATAAATTGATCGCTCCCGCTTTGAATGCAACGTCCAATAAAGTTCCATACAATTCTGTATTAAAAATAGTTCTTTTCAACGAGTTTATTTTTACTTCATGCTTTAACACCGTAAACATTGACCATCAGTAAACAAATCTTTAACCTTACGCGCAAGCAAAGTAGCAAAAAGCAAATGTTAATTTTACCTTTCATTTCCAGGGCAGCTACATGACTATCCATATTACACCGGAGCCTGAATTCTCGTACGTCTCGTTCGAGAGCAACATCCCCGAGACTTCGTACGCCGAGGTGATTGAGCGCGTCCTCAAGACCTTCAAGCCCGGCAAGTTCGTCGTTACCATCTTCGCGAACAAGGAGTCAATAGCCGCGGATGGTCCACGCGAATTGGAGCAGTCGGAGCGCATCGGCTTCGAGGGTGACTTCGTACGCAATGACGTGCAGTACTGTCGTTTCAAAAACTACGATTTGACCTGCGCCTTCTACTCTAAATTCCCAAGCTGAGGGTTCATGGACGCCTCGTCGGTGGCTTGCGTCGCCGCCGCCAGCTGCAGCAGCAGCGGCGACGGCCAGGACGCTAGCATTACCGACGAGGCGAACATCACTCTCTCCACCTCCTCCTCCTCCCTCCCACACTCCCACTATCTCCAGACCTGTCCGCACCTGCTCACCTCCTCACCTGATCATCATCCGCACAACGACTCGCACTCCCTCGGCAATCTCGAAAATGTCTTCAACAACAATAACAACAACAGCAACAGTAACAGTAACAGTAACAACATCAATAATGGCGAGATTCGTCGGCAGTCACTGAAAAGCGAGAGCTGCACAAAGCCAGCCGTGATGAACAGCTACTGCACGGGCGAGGTCGACCTCTGCAATTCGAGCCGCTCTACCTCCTCGCCGCAGCTCATGAGCGTCAAACCCCGCTCGAAGGTCTACCGTCGGGCCTCACTTAAGTCGCTCAATGGCATCCCCCTCAATATCATATCGCCCTCGCAGTCGAGAATCATCAAGGTATCATCTAGTCGCAACAAGATCGAGAAGAGGCTGCTGCCCGAAGATTCGAAATCCAAGGGCGGCCACGACGACAAGGAGAATATTATCTGCAATCCGTTGTCGAATCCTTACCCGTACTCCACGCCTTGTCAGAAGAATAACAAAAACAGCTGCAGCAGTAGCAGTAACAGCGAAAAGCTGAGCGAGGAGTCGCACCAGGACGAGGAGAAGCAGCAGGCCAAAGGCAAAAGCTGCAGTAGCTTTCTGCCTATCCTCTCGCTGATCCCGCACACGGTGATAAGCTTTCAGTATCCGAGTGCCAAGATGAAATTCTCCTGGTGGAGGAACAAGATATCGTGAAGGCACGCTTAGAGGAGATAAAGACGAAGACTGCCTCGACGGGGTGGCTTCATTCCTCCAGAGGTACGGCTGTGAAGGCTGTATGGTTTGTTTGCGTTTTGTCCCGAGGTCGGATGATATGCATTCTGTTTCTTTTCTTTTTTTTGAATGCGAGAGAAAGAGAATGAAAGAGAGAAAGAAAAAAGTAAAAGATACTGAAAGCTTGTTTGTCGTCCGTTATAGTCTCTCCAATTATTATTTTTGCGATATTGAATGATGATCTTATTGCATGAGAGATTGTATAGAGCGCAAAATTAATTAGAACCAAAAATATGATGTTTAAAGTAAAAAAAAATATTAAAAATTAAACAAAAGTGCGTTAATGTAGCTACGATCGTGATGCTATGTGAACAAAAACCCCAGCTTATTATTGCGTCGATTGTAGAAATGAAATTTTTAGAGAAAAAACGTGTCTACGTTGTATCATCTTCGTCGTTGTTTGTGTGTGTGTCAATCTGTTTAATCTACACACCGTAAATGTATCTTCGTGGACGTTATACTTTTGCATGCCAAGGTTGTAGAAAACACTGTCTTGTAGTTCCTATAATAAACTTCGGATTAATATACGGTGTTTTTACGAAATAAAAAAAAAAATTAAGCGTACAGCAAAAAATCCTTGCGCACTACACGAGTCGGCAGACACTTTTTTCTACATACAAGCGACCAAAGGTGAGTTAAAAAACTACCATGAAACATCCAACTTTCGATTACGTTTCCTGAATTAATTGATCTATCAAAGAATTCTTATGTTTCTTTGAAGATAAGTGATGACTGTTCCATAAGGAATAAGACATGTAAGTAGTAATACCTTTAAAAAAATCTGTATGTAGTTTATTGAGCATTCCACAGAACTGAAAATACCTTCAATTTAAATAATCGTACATTTACTTATAAAATGAGGTGCTCTATTAAAAAATCTCTGTTGTGCCCAACGTATAATCTTGTATGTATACTAAGCTCTACGATGTGTAAAGTTTAGAAGATAAATTATAAGCCGGGTGTACGAAAGACAAAATTTGTAAGCTGTAGAGTCGATGTAGGTTGGTCCAATGTTAAAGTATATCTAAAATATATTATAATAATATTGATATACGACTCGTATTAATTAGACGATACAATTGGACGTCATCTCTATGCACCCAGCCTATTCTACTATACAAATACGATTTTTATGCACAAATTCAAATTCCTTTTTTCTACACATGTATTTTTTTAAATTGTTGCGTAAAAAAATGTACTTTGAATTTCAAATTGCGTAAAATGTCTCAATTATCTACAGTGTACTATTGAATCCATACATTTTTAAAGGAGATGATTTACTTAATTATCTTATGATGTATTAAAAATCTTCCTTGATAATGGAATTATTTCTTAGCGAATCGGACTCGTAAGATCAAGTTGGTCATTTAGTTTTTATTTTACATTGCTCTTTCTCTTTCTCAATAGGGCTGTATGGATTATATTTATCAAAATTTTGATTTTTTTCACCAGTAGTTTACTCAACACAGTTATTAAGAAATACAATTAAAATTATAAATCTACTGAATAGTAAAGAACCGGAAGTAGCGCTATAAAAAAATGGACAAAATAAACTATTAGAGGTGCTCTATTGAGAAAGAGATAAAATATTTAGAATTTAACAATGTTGGATTTTAAAAAATGAATTATAAAACTTTTTAAAAAGTAACTTAAAGAAATGCTGTACAGATTCTTAGTTATACTCCAACATTCCAAGCATGTTATCGTAATAATAATTGTTATGTATAAAGTATGATTACTTTTTCATGTTGTATACGAATCAAAGTAATATTTTAAATATTAAAAGTAGAATACTATTATCAAGGAAGCATCAATAAACATCAGCGATGTGTTAACCGTGCAATTCGACTGTAAACTCGATAAAATACTAGTCGATAAAGATCAGATCGAGAAGGCGGAGAGCTAAGAAAAATAATTGTATTCTTCTATTAAACAATTTTAATGTTTCTCTACGAACAATCGTATACACAAATTTTTACCTATATCTATAAACTGAAAACAATCAACCAGGAGGAGAGGAGAATACTGAGAGAAATATTTAGACCAATAAGGCATTTTTTATTTAAAGTATTCATCTTTATGTTTTCTTCACCAGACTTATTTTGCAAATGTTTATTTTTTTTATTATTTGAACAATAAAAAACTTTTAAAAAATCATTTTTCTTCTTTTATTTCACATCTTTAAACATATAAAAAATATCAATTATCCTCTCATTTGATCTTTTTTCATAAGTTATGTATGTGAGTACGATGACCAAATATCGTAAATAATTGTATTAACAGTAGTATGTACAATAATTTATTTAATATACTTGTATTGAATGGTGCTATTTAAAAATAATAATGTTACAACATTCACGATCTTCATATAGCGAAAAGCGTTTGCTAATTTTCAAACTTTTGAGAAAGAAATATATATTATAAGTATTATGAAAAATTGTGCTTATATTCGCGAACAGGGCTGGGCAGAAGTAAACTTTTTGACAAAAAAATTTTATAAACAAGATAAAATAAATGTTTTAAGTATGCTAAGAAAAGTTGCAATAAAAATTGACTAAATCAGCTTAAATCTCGGAAACAATTTTTATCCAGACTATCATTTAAAAATGAAAAAGAATAAAATCCTAAATATTTAAAATAAAACAAATTTCTCTCGCAGTTACTTCTGAAAAACGATAATTATCAAAAACAAAAACAAATATCTTTAACCAAAATTATAACTTTAAAAATTATAATATCTAAACTAACAAATACAGAAACGCTTCAAGTAAAAACTAACGCTTCTTTCAGTGTGCTTACGGCTTAAGTGTGCCGCAACGTTAAAATTCATTAATCATGAAAACTTCATCTTTCTCAGTATTCATAATACCAATGATACGAAGTATTATTACTGCTAATCTTTTTCGATCGGTCGACTGTCAAGTTTAAAAAACGTGCAACACGAAGAACCGACATTTTCAAAAGTACAAAACGTGTTAGTCTTGTCGTAGATAAAAATAAAAATTAATAACTAATTGTGATACAGCGCAGCTGGGCTGTTAATTAATATACTTAAATATGCGTAAGAAAAAAACGGATTTCACAATTAGCCGAAGCAGGCGCAAAGCATTTTTAAAATGGAGTTGTATAATAAGGGAAAAACAATCTAAATATAACAATGAGCATGTATCATACACTTTCTTCATATATGGCACTGTCCAGCTCTGCGAACAATATATATTGTATTAAGAGCAAGATTTCCAATACCTTTTAACACGCAAAAATTCAGTGTAAGATAATTTTTCGGTGGCAGTAGTAAAAGTTGATCGTATATATTACTTATAAGAAACAGTCTTAGAGGCAACTGACTGCATCGTACAAAGCATTATATATTCGTTGATGTAGACTTTACTGTTGCATGAGACTCTGTCTTATTTGTGTAAAATAATCTAGTAAAGTACGAAAACGTGTATGAATATATTTAAATGGCATAAGTATAATTATTCCAAAATAATTATTTTTCTTTCTCGATTGATACAAAGTGCAGAGCCATTGTAAAAGTGTATTGTCTTTCTATCACGTTGCAAGATAATGTTATCCATTGTTTAAAAGATAAATTTATCAACAATGTAAAGAATTAAAAATATGTATATCGTGCACTACTGTATCGTCAGACTTAGCAAAACTAACACCATACCAGCTATACATGGCACAAAGCTTAAAAAGTTACCGATGACGAACCGAGTCGCAACTATATTCTGGCAGGGCCAAATAGTGCGAGATGAGTGCTACTTTTGAAAATTTGCATACCTATGCGCAAAAATTGCGAAATACCCTTTTGGCGCGCTTCCAAAATCTTATTTTCAGGTTTTATCGATGCTGTTAGTTACACGATGAATGCGACAAGCAGTTTTTCAATTTAGACGATCGTACAAAATTCTGGTTATACGTATGTGCAAACTTTTGAAAGTAGCCGCTGCTTACTCGGATTCTTGATCAATACGAATAGGAGTAAGAGAAATTTATATATAAAACTTGAAGTCTCAAGTTCAAGCACTGTAAGAGATCTTATATTTAAGATTTTTCAAAAAAGAAGCATAAAAATTTGCAAAAAAATAATTACAAAGATACAGAAAATGCAAAATATCGTCAAAGATCACAAAAAAAAACAAAAAAATACAAAAAATGAATATATTCGCAATTATCGAGAAATTTTTCAAGTACGCAAAAAAACCGCATTAAATTTGGTGGGCACTTTGTTCTAATCAAACTCATGTAGCCTAATAATACACCGTGATTTTGCACAAATACTTTTTTAGTTTACATTTCATTTGTTTCTGGTGCGTTGATAATACTTAAGCAAACAGTAAACAATTTGTAAAGCAGCAAATTAAGGAGCTAGAATCAAACGTTAAGCAGATGAAAAAAAGATTAGTAACTGATTAGTAACTGTTGGAAAAATTTTTTAAAGACAAAAGTTATAAGATGTTATTATTACTATTTTTGTTACAATGTGACTTTGATTAATTTTAACTTTTTTACTATTAAAATCTTTCGTTTTCAAAAATACAAATTTTTAAATATTTTTTCTGTGAAAACATATGTAAAATTATTGTATTATTGTAATTAATCAATAAATTTTGATTATAATGTATATGTACTACAAATCGGCCTTAGTTATTCCTAAACCCTATACATATTATTATTTTTTATACATATTGAAATGCCACATAAAGTAATTCTTTAATATTATTTTGTAATTAGTAAATTTATTTCTTAAGAATTTATTTTTTATAAACAGTTACCCTTTTATTATATTTTTTTTCAAAAATCGATGAAGTAGCATTTGACTAATTCCTAGTCTCCAGAAATTTCGGAAACTGAGACTTATTTGTTGCGCAGTTGCCTTTTTCATCTCCGAAGAAGATTCGCGTTTCTTTTGACCTCCCAGTCGAGGAGGTAGAACAAGAGAATCACTTAACTATATAACTTGACCTAGTGCATGGATAAGTGATATAACTATATACAAA
The DNA here is from genome assembly GCA_900480035.1 of Eupelmus urozonus. NCBI lineage: Eukaryota > Metazoa > Arthropoda > Insecta > Hymenoptera > Eupelmidae > Eupelmus > Eupelmus urozonus. The sequence continues at coordinate 18,731 of UELX01000561.1, forward strand.
GCAGTCCCGGCGTACTCTTGGTTTATTGATCTCTCTTATAATTATGGCTCTATCTTTACATGCACGCATATCTATATTTTTATACTCTTATTCTTCATTATTTACGAGATGAAATACAGGCGCTGCAGATGTTACAGTTTTATTAAATATTCAGCTAAATAAGCTCTGTCTTACTAAGGTAAATATTTGTAATTTAAATTATTATACAAATTGAAAATTATACAGAAAATGGTATTGTTGTAGTGATTAATAATAAGCCCTTGAATTAATTCATAGGATTCGATCAATCAAAATTTTTTAAAAATAGTTTTTATTTATTTGTAATTAAAAATTTTAACTTTAAAAAATTTATTATTCAAATTTTATTTATTAAAAAATTTTAAATAAATGAAGAAATAAATTTTTATAATAAATTTTTTTTTTTATGGTATACATGTTTATTTAAGTTGCCTCTTATAGTATTGATAAAATAGAAATCACACCAATTATAAAAGGGGATTTGAATGAGATTTTGATTTCTAGCATCTAAAAATGAAGTTCAATATATTATTTGTTATATTACGGTAAAAGTAAATTATAGTTAATTTATGTTTAGGTAACAAAAAACAGCCAACAAAATTATTGATATTTTTTTTATGGACACTCCAGCTTCTCTTTATATTAAGAAATATTTGCTTTACTTTTTGAACAAATTAGTTTTTGTGTGATTTATATAACAGTTATATAAATAAATATATACTAATTTTATAATCTTAGTTATAGATTGATGACCACTATAGGATAATATTTAAATAGGAAAAAATAAACACCATAGTTATATCATATAAACATGATTATTAGAGGTGATACATGATAAATTCTAAGTGAATACTACTTTGACAGACTCAATAAGATATAGCGATTTAATGTTAATATACAGTCCTTTTAATTTTTTTATTTGATTAATATAATCAATAAATCATATAAATTAATTTTTTAATTAAAAATTTTTAATTTTTCATTAAAAAATTTTTTGAAATTAAAAATATATTTTAATTACTTATTTTCAATTGCTATAATAAAATATTTGGAACATAAAAAGTGTAAATATAAGTATAAAATAATTATACTACAAATGAAAAATAAAATTTGAAGATTTTAAAATAATCTCTGAATAATGAAAAATAAATTAAAATAATTGTAATTCTTACAAAAGTTTGCTAGATGTGCTAAATCATTGTGTTGAATTCTGTTGGTTCTTCTTTCTTAAATCGAACGCGCATACCCTGAAACATTGCATTAAATTTTGTTCCTAATCCTCTGTTTGGTTTCTCATAAATCAACTTCTTTTCTTGAGTTTCCATTTCGGTATTTTCTACTGCTTCAAAAACATCGCGTACTCGATCCAAGGCTGTTTTTAATAAAGAAAAAAACAAAAAAACACTTATAAAAATTATTAATATCAAATTTTTTAAAAACTTGAAATATTGAAGATAATATATAATTTAATAGTATTGCAAAAAATTATTGTTTCATATAAATAAAATAATTTTGCATCTGAAGCTTAGAAATTTAAAAATTACGATTTTTATTTTTATTAATAAAAAAAAAAAAAAAAAAAAAAAACAAAGACAAAAGAAACTAAGTATCAGTCAAATTATATTATGTCTCATAAATTAAATTCTTTTCTTCATTTTCCATTTCCTCGTTTTCTACTGCATCAAAAACATTGCGTACTCGATCCAAAGCTGTTTTTAATAAACAAAAAAACAAAAAAAAACACTTGTAAAAATTTGGCATCTTATGATTTTAGTAAATAAATAATAGATTCTAATAACTATATAATTTTACATCTAAAGTTTTGAAATTTAAAAATTATAGGTTTCACTTTGATTAAAAAAAGATAAGAAAAGAATCTATTAGTAAATTAAAATACCTCTTCTAAGATCCATTTCGTCCATTTCCTTGTCATTAATCTTGGCGAGTTCTTTTCTAAAGCTCCGAGTTAGTTTCTTGCGAATATAGTCCGCTTCTATTTCTTGTTTAGTCCTGGGTATTCTGAATCTGACGCAGCAGCATATCATTATTGTGATGGCCAAAATTACAGAAAGTACAATTCCAACCAGCTGCCAAATTCTAATGCCAACCACTTCATTCTCTAGCCACTCGGGCTCCCCTCCCTGCTCATTGCATTCTTCACTGATGCTAGAATTACCCTCTGAACAAGGTGAAAGTGTACTTATGATATCCATTTTAACATCCTTTATGGCCTGCAAATTGTTTACAATATTATTTATGATAATAATTGTTTTGGATAATTATTACTAATCTATAATCTAATTTATTTTAATATGTTCTTTAAAAGATTCGCGACGACTAATGTAAAAACTGATTTTTACGATCTTTCTCAAAATCATTTTAAATTTAATTTAAATGATTAACAAAACTATTATATTTTTAATCACTTTCAGTGTTCTTAAGAATGAAAAAATCAATTTCATAAATATCTATTGTAAATATTTTCTTTTTAAATTTAGACAATGGGCAAAAAATTTACAAAAATTTCTGACATTTATGAAGCAGTGAACTTATTACAAAAGTGATTGAATAAAAATTGCATACTTACAATATTTTAAATGATTTACAGACGTTAGTTAGACAATATTAGCGCCATCGCAGCCGTTTTCACCGAAGGAACAGCATGCCGTGACTGAACTAGAAAAACTAGTCAGATTTCTAGAGTGCTTAGGGTGTGGCAGTTAATCACCCTGGGCACTCCCTGTTTTTTACACCCTTACACAGATGTACACTTTGTCTACTCAAATCAATAGGTAGGTATAAATAAACTTTATAAAGCGACAAAAAAATTGGCAATATCTTTTTTTTTATTATCTTATTAATTAATATTATGTAATAATACGTAAAGATTAAAAATAAAAATAATCATTTGTTACAAAAACAATGCTCTATTTTACGTGCTTACGACACTAAATCGTGTCTCAACAATTATCCAGTTCATTATCCAAATCCTTCTCTTTTACTCATGTTATTAGTTTGTTAAATTTGCCACCTCTGTTAATTACAAGTAAACCAATTCATTATCGTCACTCTGCTTGACATTCGATGCGATACAGGCTAGACGTTAAAGACAAGATTTGGTTGAATCGCTAGCACGGCAAAATCCTCTATCTATTCTTTCTTATTTAAGCATAATAAACTCACCCTGACTCTACAAAATGACTTGCTTTGTGCACTTTTTCACTCTTTGGGCAAACAATCCTACACTGCACGAGTGTCTCTGTCATTTAGTCTCGGATGCAACGTTTGCGGTACAAAAAATCTTAAAAAATAATTTATAAAATAATGCATGGCTGAGCATAAACTAAGTTTTAAATGCTAATAAGAAGAAAACAATGCGATGCAACAATTTAAAAAGGACTCTCCCACTCTCTCACAACAGTAATCGAAGACTCACGGAATTGCAAATCTCGTGATTGTACGTCGTGTCAATGTTTTTTTTTTTTTTTATCCTTAAAGATCCTACTTAACAATCTATTGTCACGTAATCTCCGCGAGTAAATCGACTTTCACTCGATTCGCTGAATATTACATTTATTAAACGCGATGAGCCGATTTTTTAGAAAACCGGTACCAGTGACTGTAAAACTTTTTTTGTTAGTATAACCTGTATCGCTCTAAAAACTTATGGATTTTTTGTTCGGGTGTTTGGAGGCAACAAGCTCTCCAAAATCCTAAACCTATAAGACCAAGACCAACACTTATTTAAAGTGTGATTTTTGGCCAGAATTTTTCCTATCAAGTGTGACCCGAGGCAATACTTTGTTCATCTTCGTTTTTCTTTTTTTAGTAGAATTTAACATTATCATTGATTGACTTTTGATGTTCATTCTTTTCTAATGAATGTTCGACCCCTGTTGATAAAATAAATTATAAATTTAGTACCAAATTTTTTTAGCTAATTTTGCTTTAAAAATAATTATATTTTTTAAAGTAATTTTGTGAATTTTTTTTACACTAAGATTACTTACGTGATCGTCTTTTTCTCCGTATTTTTAGGCTGAGAACGAGCTCTATTTAATACTTTAAGAAAATCGGAAGTTTTGGTACGCATCCGCGAATGGATGTAAACTTTACTACACTTTATGTGGTAGTGTAGATAATGTCTAAACATGTGTATTAAATCAATAGTATTGCTGCGCGCATCCTTATTTGTATGTCGTGGAAACAATACTACAATAAAAGAAACATCAAGTTATAATATATGTGCAACAAATGGAATCACAAAATATTATTTTTTTTTCTTCTTTTAGAATTTAATTTTTATTCTATCATAAATTCATTGAGAAGTTTTTAATATCTTGAAAAAGGTATTCTAGATTTGTATCTAGATCTAATTGTAGACTTTATATGAATTCTATTTATTTTTGTAATTAAAAAAGTTTAATTAAATTTGAAACAACTATAAAAAATCAAATTATTTACCAAACGTGATGTATCCAATGCAGTCACTTATTGTTGTGCCAGCATCTTGCAATTCTAAAGGAGGCTCGCGATGACTAAATAGCACTTGTGGTGCAGTATGACTTGCTCTCCTTCCCTCTTTTAATTCTTGCAAAAACATTTTACCAATCACCATATCATCTACATCTTTGAATATTGTACTAAATACGACTGTTACTCGATCACTTTTTGCTTCAACATAACTAGAAAAAAATAAAGAATTCATAAGATCTTGATATTATAAATATAATAAACAAATAAAAATACTAACATTATTTCTTGATCTCTATATTGGATAATAGCTTTCTTTTGAAGTTTGCTAACATCCTCCGGGGATTCACTGATTTTCTCTTGAAAATCAAAATATTTTTCAAATATACTTGCAAAACAGTGCCTCTTCAGTAGTCCAATTTTTTTTACCAGACCTTCCCAATCTTCAGGTAAATTTTCAAGGTCAATCATGACTGTAACGCTGTAACCTATGATAAATAAAATTTTTGATTAAAAATTGACTTTTTACTTAATAAAATAAAATTATTTTTTAAGTAATTTACCGTTTTCTGCTTCCACCAGGTAGCTGCCATATTCTCGCTTAAGCAAGTCGTCAGCTCCATGTTCTTGTAATTGTTTATAAAATTTGAGTAACGCACTTATCTGCAAACAAGAAATACCTCAGTACGATCCTTTTACAAAGCTATCAGATTACTTTTTAATTGCAAAACTTACTCTAATTTTTGACTTATCACCGCTCAAATTGGAAATATGAAACAGAACCCCATCAAAGTCTGCTATCATAACATCTGTTGATTCAAGTTTACCTCTGAAATATAGTATTTTAAAATTAGAGTTATTACTTTCAGATCTTAACAACATCAGTTTATCCCTATAAATATGATTCATCGTGAATGAAAAACAAGTGTCTCAAGAAAAACTACTAAATTTTGTGCAAGTACCGAATAGCGTGTATTCCAAAAAGCAATATAGCGATCAGTTTCTCAAGTCTTAACAAAACATAAACATTTGCATACCGCAGGCTCGAGCAATCTCAGAATTCATTACATAAAACCCCCCAGCCATCTAACCAACGTAACACCCAAAAGCACCTTCATCCCTCGAACATCAGCACCCGCAGTGCCCCAGGCCCAATACGCATCCTGCAGGTCGATCCTCTCTCCTATCAAGCAAAAATTACTCATCGCTGAGAGACCTCGAGCCAGTTTTTTTCCACGTCATCCGGCGCGCGTGTCAGCTTATATACACAAGCCGTACAACGCGCGGAATCATGAATGAGACAGCCGCGAAGCAATTCGGAGCAGCCAGCTGCAAGGGCAAGAAAAAGCCAGTCCATACGGCGCTCCCCGAAGAGGCGCGTGCTCGCTTTTTCTCTTTCTCTCTCCGTCGACGAGCCGTCGGGAGGTTAGACACCGCCCCGTGTTCTCGCAGCGAGAGAGAGAGAGAGCCGGGACGAAGAGAGATAAAAAGCCAGGCGAGATAAGCCCGCGCGAGTCCCGACTCTTCCCTTTCATGCTCTGCAGGCCGACGCGGTAGACGGATATAGATAGTTGACTCACCCCGCCAGGGCATTCTTGATTTTGTTGTTCAACGTTTCCTCGATTATCCTGTTGTTTATCTCGAGCAGAATCATTATTCAGGCTGTGTAGGCGGCCGAGCGCTCGGGCGGGCCTCGTCGTCGCAGCTTTAGCTCGCGCGCTCTGGATGCGAGCCTGGAGAGAGTCCGAATGGTGCTGGCGCTGGCACTGGATTGTTTAATAATCAAACAATTGGCTGCGTCCACTTTGGCTGCGGCAGCATTTACTACGTGTGTGTATACGCGGGGACCGTGCACAGACTGCAGCAGCTCGCGAGCCGAGCTACTCTCCGCTCTCTCTCTCTCTCTCTCTCTCTCTCTCGCTCTCTCCCAAGAGGTGTGTGTGTGTGTGTGTGTGTGATTTCTAATGCTCTTTTCCCACTTTTGGCGCTGGTATAGTTGGTGGAGTAAGATACTTTGGGTTTGGGGTATTATACGTGGTGGGTGTATGGGGCTGGAGGGTGGTGTGTGTTCAGGGGCGAGTTTACGCTTGGATATGCGACAGTTCTTGAGGTTTTCGGTGCACGTGCACTTGGATGATGGATATATGTTGCAGGGTTAAAGCTCGGGGTTGAAAGGCGAGCTTTCACTGCGGCGATGCGCGCATGGGGTGAGGGTTGGAATTAGGTGCGACGGTTGAGGTTTGAAGTTTACGGGGGATTTTTGTGGACAATGTCTGTGCGAAAAATGTTTGAGGATGATTATTGTTTGTTTGTGAGGTAGTTAATATAGAGCGCATAAATTATTTGTGGTTATAATTAAAATTTATAAAAATTGAAATTTTAACGTATTTTGAAGTTTTGTAGCAAGTGTATGAAAATGGTTGAAATACTAGGTGAAATACTAATTTCTTTTATTTTATAAACGTTCATAAGTATATATGCACAAATATTCAAGGTAGATTGCTGACTTTTTAAAATCATTTTTAATTAAAAATATTCGAAAACGTGAAGTTACTATGTATTAACATTTTAAATAGACACTCAATGACGTAGGCCTAGATTAGAGTTTAATACACGAATTGCAATGTTTTGATATTGTAAAAATCTACATAAGAACTTAAAATTTGTTGTTAATTCAAAACTTAATATTACTTATATAATAAATAATAACTTACTTAAACGTTTATCATGAGTAGAAATATTTTTATTAATCACCAATATTTTATGAAACTTTTTAAGTAAGTGGTAGCAGTAGAATATTATCTTTAAAAATACGAGCTGTATTGTAGATAATCATAAAGCTTTATACTATAACTTTTTAAAAAATATAAGAATGTAATTTATAAAGAAGATCAGGGCTTCAAAAAACAAAGACCAATTCGTACAAAGCGAATAACTGAAAATTTAAAAAGTTTTTCTGGACTGTCAAAAGGTAGAAAAATGTTATCGTTTGAACTATAGTATCTTTTAGGCCAAATGCAAATTCTATTGCGCGCTTCAAAGTATGTGTCTATGTGCGCGAAAACGAATGTTTTGCTCTGTTCCAAGCTTTTAAAAGTGAAATTTTTGTTTATTATTCAACAGTTGAATTTTTCTCATCATCCAAGACGAATTTGTAAGAAATAATTTTTATTTTCTAAATGAGTTAAGTAACGCATAGAATTTCATCGAGAAAAATCATTATGCAGTTATTACACTGGTAGTAGATTTATGCAGAAAATTTTCAATATTAATATGAACTTTAAACTTTACTACAAAACTCCAGTATTTGCACATAAACTTTATTATTTCGCATAATAAATAAATGTAAACGTAAACAAACTCCGCTCCAAAATACCTTGCTTACTCCAAAACTACACCATCGCAACAATCCCCAAAAACACACCGCAACCCAGCTCACAAAAACATTAACATTCAACCAAACCAAAACACCGTCCGCCCGCATCTCCCAAGCCCTCAAAAACCTAAATAATTCCCACTCCCCCAGCTCAGCAATGCAGGCCGCATCCTCACATCCCCGCACGCAACAGTCGATTTACGCCGATTTCCTCCCCCACAGCCGCAAGCTCCAAAAGCTCCCTCAGAAATAACCCAACAGCAGCTTCACCGAGGAACAAAAAAAAACACCGGCTTCTCTTACCACATCCGCTCGCAAAAATGTCAAGTGTCAGCGCGCGCGCGGGCGCAGTAGTGCTGCAGCAAAATTGCGGCCGGCACCCCAGGGCCCACACACCGTATAACCAGCCTGCGCTCCGAAATTTTCTCTCGCCGAAGGTAGCCGAATTGTTCTACAGCAGACCAGCTTCCTATTACTTTTTTATCCACATTTTTCTCTTCGGTTTCTCTCTACTCCTGGCTACAGGTGTTTGTTTATTCAAGCTCGGCAGGAGATTGTATACGTGCCTTATGTAAGTGCGAGTGTGTTCGTGTCTGCGCTCGAGTTTTAAAGTCGAGCTTTTATACGTCTCCGGCTCTCCCGCTGCGGCTGCGATTGGTTAGAGGAAAGGCTGCAGTGCGCGAGGAATTTTTCTCCTTTGCTCTCTCTTTCTCTCTTTACTAGGCGACGCGGATGTATATATAAGAAGGTTTAGAGCTAAGGTCTTACGTATATAGCGCGATATCGGCTCTGATTATTTTTTATCGCCAGTCGAGAAACCGAACGGCCCCTGGTAGAAAGTCGGTTTTTTTTCGGTTTTCTCTTTTTGGAAAATTTCGAGAGCGACCGTTTGCTTATTGATGCGATGTTTTATTCAAACTCAGCTTTATGCATTCTAGCTTCCGACGAAGAATAAACGACTGCCGATATAGTTTGCACAGTTTTGACGGTTCAATTATTAAAGGCTCGGAGTATTTAATGTATTAGCGGGGGATTTTAAATGTAGGCTTGCCGTGTTTACGACGCGAAGCGCAGTTGTTTAGCGGCGCCCCGGACTTTATTGGATCGGAGTACTTTTACAGGATTAGTTGCGCCGGCGAGCCACCAAAAACAAATACCTGCGCCGCATTTACGAGCGGTAGCCGCGTGATAAAAGGAGGAACGAGTGTGGTAAGCTCGATGCGCTAAACGCATTGGGATAGCGATTTTCGTGGGGGTAGGTGTGATGATCTGGATTTGTGTTGGGTTTTAATTTAGGATGTTTTTTTTGTGTTTGCGGGAATTGGTGTATGAAAAGGTTTTTTGTTTATGTTTTAAATAAAACAGTTTCGAAAATGGATTATGGATTGCGGTGATGATCTGAAGACAAGTACAAAATCTAAGAGATGGGCGCAGTTGCGGCAAGTGATAATTTAAAAAAAAAAATGACATTGCGACATAAGAAACTATTGTATTTTATCTTCATGAGGCCAATATTCGACTGTGCTCCAAAATGATAAATTTCGGAGCAGCCGCAACGCCGCATTTTCTCCCTTTCCATCTAAGATAATAAGCAGTGGTTACTGCTTACCATTTCCGTATATAATTTCACGATCGAAAAAAAAAACAAACTTTCAGCATCCCTCAAAACCATAACGCATAAACAAACCACATCCGCATCGTTTGCGCGCGAACGCATCAAACAAACCCCAGCGCATCCAGCCACTTGAAAAATTCCAAGCCAAAGCCACCCCATCCCAAAGATTAAAAAAAAGCCTTTCCTCGAACCTGCACCTCCATCAATCTTCACTCTTCAGCATAACCGCCTGAGTCGGTGTACAAGCCCGCAGCGAGCGGGAAGCTGCCTCACACACACACACGCACATACCTATAGGTACAAACTCGCGCCCTCCACCCCCAGGCCGCGACGCGCAAGGTGTACAAGTCTACATGCATAGATACATACGTATATATAGAAGCCTGGCTGGTTGCTTGCGCGCGCCACCCACCAGTCAGCTTTACAATAGTGCGCGCAAGAGCGGCGGGGGCGCATAGCACAAGACAGAGAGGCAGCCATCGCGCGATAAGACGGCCGCGCGCACAGAGGACGGAGAATATGTAGAGTGAGAGAGAGAGAGAGGCTCGAAAAAGACAGGGCGGCACTGCGCGCGCCCCCCTCACTCTCTGTCGAATATAGAGCTCCTCTCGCTCTCTCTCTCTCTCTGCGCGCTCACCTACATACATACAGCACTGCCTGATCGCATATATAGGTTAGACGCCGAGAGAGAGAGAGGGATGATACACACATGTGCAGGTGTATAGCTAAAGGAAGAGAGAGAGAGGATAAAAAAAAAGAAGAGATCCCGCGTGCATGTAACAACATTACGGCAATACGGCAGTGGCCCGCGCCGCGCGGTGAGACAGCCCTTCTCTCTCTCGCCTATATATACAGAGGGGGGGAGCGCGACGAGCCTATATGTATACATGTAAACTGAGAGAGCGACAGACACACCGTCCTCGTCGTCGTCCTCGCGGGCTCTGCGCGAGAGAAAAAGTCGCACGCGCGCGCGCGCGCGCATATATATATACATCACACCGCCCTCTCGCGCGCGCCAAGACCGACGTATTATACGTGAGAAAGTTATAAGGGATAGAGAGAGAAGATATATAGGTGTGTGTGTAGCGCGCTGCGCTGCTCTGGCATTGAAGCGAGAGGGTGGCCAGAATATATATATATACACGCAACTCTGCGAGAGCGCGCGAGTAGCCCCAGAGAGAGAGGGTGTATATAGCTATAGGTGTTGTCCGTAGAATAGAGAAAGAAGCGCGCGCGCGCGCGATCAGAGGTGCACAAGTGCTGGCTGGCTACTGCTGCTGCACGTCAACGTCAATCGTTATATATACACACCTCTCTCTCTCTCTTTCCCCTAACCTTTTATAATCGCGCGCTCCGGAGAGAGAGAGAGAGCCAGCCAGCCAAGTATATCAGTCAGTCAGTGTGTGTCTGTGTCGCTCCGCGAGTTTATTGCCAGTGAGCGAGAGCGAGAGAGAGAGGAAGAAGCAACAGCACGCGGCTGGCCCCCGTCAAACACCTACACACACACACTCTCTCTCCGTGCGCGCCTCTCTCTATACCTTCTGCTTGGCCTATACTCTCGGTATAGCCGAGAGAGAGACACGCGCGCACGCGGCCCAACACACCACGAGGAGAGAGAGAGGATCTTCTGCAGTGTATATTCTCGCGCTCAAGCTGGATCCGCAGCCCCGCCGTTACACGCTCCAAGAGCCAGCCATGTACTCCTAGCTCTGATAATGTATCCTCGTGCTCTACACTAGTGTCTCTCTCTCTCTCTCTCTCTCTGAGTGCACAGTGCTACTATCATCACGTCGCTCTGTGTCTCTCAGGCCCGTCAGTGCCAGCGCGTAAGCACGGAAAAGTCACTGGGATCTTTAATCAAAAGCTGATAGCACGGCCGTGAGGAGAGAGTAGCATTATGGGGCATCATCCGCCCCAGAGTCCAGCAGCAGTCGTACGCACGTAGAGGAGGGATTAACCAAATTCCCACACGCCCGCCAGGGGATTAGCGCTGTCTCTCTCTCTCGCGCGCGCCGAGAGAGTGTTTAGACCGACGAGTGGCTCTGCGGGAGTGCGGCGAGCTCGCTGAGAGAGAGCTGGCCTCCAGTGTCGTTCAGAGAGAAACGAGGAGCGAGAGCCGAGATAGTCATGGCATCGCAGTCGGCCAAGGGCATACAGATCGGCGGCGCCTGGTTCCAGAAGAAAATCAACCTGAGGCCCCAGCACAGAGGCGTACACCTCGTCACCGAGGAGATACTCAGGCAGATACCCGAGCTCTGCCAGTTCTCCGTTGGCCTCTGTCACATACAAAGTGGGTATACCTGTGGTTGGCTTAACGCTGCCCTGACAGACTTGTGTTGTTTGCTCCATTGGCAATAAGGGATTTCGGTTATAGTACTTTTGTTGGGATAGTTCGTTGACGTGTATAATATCTTAATGGAAGATTACTTGCAGTTATTTGAAAATCTTGTACTCGATTAGTTATGCGCGCTGACTTAAAACATGTGGCTTTGTATTCAAATCTGCTACGAATATTTAATGAGAATGAGTAGCTATTCAAGTTTTTACTCTCTTTACCTACAAATGTAGAATACTTAAGAATTAGTGTAAAAAGTTATGATTTATACATGATATACAACTTGATATTTTTATTCATTTTTGTATAATTTGCAATTACATATTTTTTATAAATATGCAGTTTTGTGTACACTTAGGCATCAAAAGCGTACAAAATTTTGCAGTCCTCGGGGTATTGAAAATCACAAAATAATCAAATTAATATTGTATAAATCTCAAAGCAATATACTTATATATTTGAAATTTTAAGAAAACAGTCAGGAACAAATTCCAAATTTTCAGTCTTAAATGTAGATTCTCCATGTGTATTAGAGATAAAAAATACGATTTCTGTTATCATGCCTCTCCTTATCAAAATGATATTTATCCATTAAAAAACTCTTATCATCACTTGTGCAATTCCAAGCAAAATCGTACGATTATTTGTAATATCTTTAGATTAATTTATAAAGCTTGTTGAAATTTAACATTTTTTCTCAATTTAACCATATAATTTAAAGTATAAATATTTTTTTATATACAACAGTAAATTTTATCATGGTTTTTCAGTTCTACATACGTCAGCCAGTCTGGCGTTAAATGAGAGTTGGGATCCTGATGTGAGGGACGACATGGAAATGATGCTTAACAAAATAGTTCCTGAAGGATTGCCCTACAGGCATAGCTGTGAAGGGCCTGATGATATGGTAAAATAAAATCACATTAATCTTCTTATGCTAGGAAACATTATTTTTATTTTTGGACAAGGATATTTAAAGGTTTGGTCCTTAATTAACATTAAATGCTTGTTATAGCTTGAATTTTCATTTATGTAATTTTATAACAACATGAGTAAATACATATTGATGTACTCAAAGTTAAAAACTAAAGTTAGTTAAAAACTTAGTTAACAAGTGTAAATCATATATTATTAATATTAGTAATGGTACATTATAGAAATAATTGCAACGAGTATATTTAAAATAATTTTTAATAATTACAGATTTTTAAATTATATATTAAGGCTGAATCTTAATAAAATTAATTTTTGGAGCAAATTTGAAGTGGATTAATCAGTTTTCTATGCACAATGATGTGTTAATGAGAGAACTATTTATTTAAATTTATTGAAATTTGATGAGAATCTGTCTTTTATTATGTTGATACACACAATATAAAATTTGAAACAACTTTCAAAATTCTAAATAGATTAATTATAACATAATAATTTATTTATATAAGAGATTTATATAAACTCAACACCAAGTTCTGTGATATTTCCAGTATTTATTTAAATTTAACAAAATACAAATAAGATTCCAGAAAATAAATTTGAAAGCAGCAAACTTAAATTAAATATTTATTGGAAACATAAAATGTTGAATTTTTAATTTATCCTAAATCCTGCTTTATTATTTTGACTTATCAAATTCAGCTTTACTTCTTCACATAACCCATTTTTGTAAATACCATTATTTTAAACTACGTACTTTATATTTTCTTTGAATATATGTCTGCTTTAAGTTGATCAATTCTTTGAGCCTACAGTAAAATAAATAAATTATAGCATAATGTTAATGTAGAAAATACTATCTAATTTTTATAGAAGCAAATTGAAAGTAATACAATAGAATATAAACAAATGATTCTATATTAAAAAAATGAAATAAATATTTCATTTATTAATGTACACTTAAATTATTTAAAATTTATATTTTTATATTTTTCTTATACCTATTCATAAAGTAATATTATTTGAAGTAACTCATAGATAGAATCTATACCAGTATCTTGTAAATAAATAAACATCTTATTTAATTAAAATTTAACCAGAATAAACATGGCTGCATATTATAGCCTATCAGTTTGATTTTAAGCTTACGTCTAGTACTAAGATTATCGACTACATTCTATTTCATTACAATTTTGCATATGTTTATGCATTATATCAAATATACAGTCCAAGAAACAACATTAATATTATGTTAACAAGATAGTATTTGTTATTTATAGAATCATTTAATTGATCAATTTCTACTATTCAATATTGAATTTCTTTCATTATTTTGAATTAAATAAATACTTTGCCTCTTTCATTTATAATGCTTTGTAAATACTGCAAATTTTACTAAATACTAATATATTACAAATAGAGTCATATACCTCTTAATAACATTGAAAATTCAGAAAGTGGAGCAATGCAGGTAGTTATATTTTTCACCAATTTACAATAATCATTATATTTAATTCTCCAATATTTCGTAGCTGTTTTTCAATCACAAAACTGGAATACTAAAATTTTAATGCACCTAACAAAGTATCAAAATTTCTTCTAAAACAATCTGTTTTGTCATTTTTCAGCCGGCGCACGTGAAGGCCTGCTTCCTGGGCTCGTCGCTGAGCATTCCTATAACGGATGGCAAGCTGGCACTGGGCACGTGGCAGGGAGTCTGGCTGTGCGAGCATCGTGACCACGCGGGTAGCCGCAAGCTCGTGCTGACGCTGACAGGTTGCCTGAGGGACTCGGCGCGTAGCCCCCTCAGCCCTGTCAGCCCGATGGCCTCGACGAGCAGCTAGGACCACTCGCACCCGCGTAGGCGCGGCAAACGCGGCACGCTGCGCAAGTCCACCTCCAGCAACACGAGCTAGCAAATGCCGCCCGACGATCATGCCTTTAGCCAGATGCCGCCGCCGCCTAGAGTCGCGTCCAAGGACGAGTGACTGGATACTTCTGCGTCATCGTCGCGTCGCCGTCATCTAACATCGGAAAGCTGAAGATACATGAAGGAGATGGGAGGTGAATAATTAGACGGAAGAAGGAGCTCGTGTCAACGACGCGTTGGCTGCACGGGGCAATGATACTTTGTTTATCATACAAGAGTTTCAAGAAGGCCAAGTGCGTGTGTGCATGTGTGTGCTGTTTTGTGTAAGGAAAAAATCCTCATTGCCGAAGCTGCTGCTGCTGCTGCTAATAATCCCTCGGCACTTGTATTTTGCAGTTCGATTTAGTGCTACTATGGTTGTTTGTTTCATTTGTTTCGCGAGTGCGGTTTCACAGGCCCAGTCCAGCGTGCTGAGTAGTTGTCTTATGCAGAGTACCACTGATTGAGCTGAGCTCGATTCTTTGAGGTAACTTTTCAGCCTACATATGGAAATGTGTTTTATACTAAATTTTCTTGTTGAAATAAAGCACTTATAATTATAATAGTTATGAATACGTTTTCATATGAAGGCTTATATTGGCATAAAGATTGAAGCTAGATCAGATGCTGGTGCTCGATTGATTCTGTTATGTCACTTTTTGAGTGAAGCGAAAAACACAGACAATTTGTACTCATAGCCTTATAAATTTTCTGATTAATCGCCTCCTTTTCAAATGAAGACTTAATCGAATTGATTATAATCATAGACAAATATATATTACAATTTTTGGATCGTTGAGCATAGCTAAATTATTAAATGAAATAACATAAGATAATTGCGTGAAGTATTAAATACAAACGCTGGGGAAACGAAAAATTTGTCGGTATCCGACATCCTTGTGAACATGGCATTTTCGCCCTGTTTTCTTTGTGAAGTCCTTGTACAAATGCACAGTAAGTTTTTTTGTTAATTTAATGAAGGGAAGAGTTGAAAACACGCATATTTAAATGTCAATTTGAATAATTACGAATGTGTTAAAAGATTTTCTATTTACTTTATATTAATTGATATTTAACATTTAAGTTATTATTCAAATCAGCACAAAAGTTTGAGTGAGACATGTCTGATATTAAAAGAGATTTAAATTCAACACAGAAATCTTTACTGTGTATCTACAATTTATTGGATTTCAACGAGTAAATAAGCAATGGATGTAATATGAAAGAAATTTGGCTTGATGTCCTTATTCCATAAAGCTAGATATACTATTTAATCGAGGTCTATAATTTCAAAATATATAATGTAAAGTAAATTAAAGATTGCATATACTTATTAAATGCTTTTTAAACAGCATTTATATAAAAGAATATCTGATTGCTAATTAGTTTTTTAATATTCAAGATAGAAAGATTTTAAACATTTTATGTAATGATTATACAAATTGTATATATTCATGTTTTTCTTTTCAATTTAGAAAAAAATATTAGTAGTCAGCAATATTAATAATGGCTTAATATAAATGTTACATTGTTTTTGTATACCAAAATTTTCAACACGATATTGCAATTAGAAATTTAAATATATTCTTGTCACATAAAAAATACACCCATCAATATATCAATAATAAAGTATACTAATGCTGCAAACAATGATTAACAGAATATGAAGTCTTATTTTTTTAAACTAAATGATATATAAGAAAACTACTTACGGAATAAGGTCGTACAAGCTTGTATACGGCCTTCTTGCATCCAACGCGTCAAATCCGTGCAAAGGAGGTAAACTCGACAGTGTCGACACACGAATATTATAGTCTTACGAGAGAGCGAGCGAGAGAGAGTTCATATATATATATGCCCGGAAAACCCTTGATTTTCCTTGCTAAGAACAAATAAAAGTCGAGGAAAGGCATCGGTCGTCGTTCCGTTAATCCGTAAAAGCTGCCAGAGCAGACCTTTTTACGCTTCGTCTGCATAAATATAAATATAGATATATCCATGTACATATATTTATATGTATATTTATTATAAAATCCAGAGAGAGACTCTAAAAAAAATAATAAAAACGCAAAGATTTACAATACTAGTATCCAGCACTATGTCCACGTATACTCTTGGCTAAAATTAATCTATATTGCATTCTGAATACATGAAGCGTCCGAATACTTTTTGAATTTAAACAAAAATGAACGTATATATAGCTTTATTTCAGAGGAGCGATGAAAAGGGTCGTTTTTGTAATAGCGATGTGTCTCTGTATAAGAGTTGAAAATAAGCATGTACTTATTGCTCAAAAATAACAGAGACAAAGTTAATGTTAAAGAAAAGAGATAGGATATGTAACGTAGCATCGAATTTCGAGAAACGTCAATGCTCCTTTTTGTTATTCTATTACGATAAAGTGCAAATCGTTAATTTAAATTCTTAAAGTCTCAGAAATCGTAATAGTAAAAAAAAACTAAAGTTTAATTCTAAAATATAAAATTACAATGTATATCTTGTGGCATTGATGTCAAGATTTAATTGGTTGTTATTTTTTTTATATTAATCCTTAACGTTTCTCGAATACTCGATTCTACTTAAATTAAACATTATAATAAGCAGATTAAAGAAAATAAAGCATCGCCAATTACAAAATAAAGAAAAAAACCACAAATACACATATACGCATATACACATTTTCAAACATTATTTCAAAGATTCATTACAACTTTGCTATTTTTTTATCGCGATGAACAAGTTTACAATAAATGCAACGTATAATCCATTGATTTTGAGTAAACGAGCGTATAAGAACGGATACGAGTAAAATTTTAGAGAAAGAGAGCGCGAGAGTGAGAGAGAAAGAAGATGAATGGAGTAAATCATACGCATTTATCTGTGGACGATCCTGTATTGTAACAATGTAAAACGCATTACAAATATATAAGTATAATTCGCTCGTACGCGCACGCACCATGGTTAAGGAGAGAAGTTTATGAAGCGCGATAACGAATCAGGCATCAGCCATTATAAATAAATAATAGGGAAGAAAAAAGTTGTTATTTAATTATTAATAATTATTATAATTTATAATTAAATATAAAGATATACAGATGATGTAAGAAGAATTATATAAAAGTACGGAGTAGCTATATCGGTCATATTGTAAAATTAATCACACAATATCTGTAAAGTATGTTTAGTGGGCGTCTCTCGAACTTTGATACTAGCCAAGAAGAAAAAATCGAAGAGCAAGGGATGACACGTATTAAGCGGGAATATAAAAAAAATACCATGCAAAATACCGCCTATGTCCGAAAACTTTTTTCTTTCTTGCGGTACGTCCGCGCGCGTATATATTATAATAATAATATAATAATAATAAAAGAAATCGATTTGCAAGTGTGTATAAGAATATTAAATGACTTGATCGATAGATCAGTCGCTTGTATACAAAAGTGTCGTGTGGTTCGTTGACTTTAGTGAGGTGAAAAATAGATAAAAAGAAATAAAGAAAACACGCGGGATAAAAAAAAAGGAAATAAAATATAGGGGACCCTCCGAGGTACTTCACAAGTTGGGCGATTCTATGTTCTACGCGTAGAGTTTTTTTAACTTTATTTTTATAGGGATGATTTTGCCGAATTATTATTAGTGTGTATAGTCGTCTTTTTTATGAGATTAAGGTGTGATACTTTAATTTTAAAAGTTAAAGGTCAAACTGAGCTTGTAATTGTAAAGTAGAAAGGGAAAGCAGAAAACGTTGTTTCCTGAAAATCTTGTATTTTTGTTTACTTTCTATTATTGTCAGGTGCAAGGAACTTTTTCAGGGATCTGATTTTAGTATAAAATGATACGCGTTTATAATTGAATTTGTAAAATTAATGCTAATTATATTTTAGGATTGATTTTGATCGTGTACTTATCATCCTATAAATCAAAAAAGTTCATAAAATGTTCAATGTAGGCTAATAAGTAAATTTTTTTTAATAATAATCTTAATTATAAAATTGTGTAAATAGCTTGTATACAATCAATGATTTCCTCTAAGGATTCTTCAACAAAAATTATGTACGTTAAAAATAAACTTTAGTTACCTTGAACTTGATTACATTATTCAATTAATTATATTTCACATTATTTCTACAGCTGATTTTATTGTAAAAAAGGAAAAATAAAATAAAATGTTATCCATGTCAAGCGTAAAAGCGAAAATATTTATATAAATGTGAATATTCAGGCAATAAGTGTTTAAGTGAAAAATCTGGCATTAGAAACAATAGCAATACTGAATATACGTATGGAAAATGTAACATTTAAAATAATTATCTTTTCTTTCGCTATTTTGTCTACAAAAGCCGTGCATAATCCGTTCCGAATTTTCCACTAATCATTTTAGCATTAATTTCATGAGCGACGCTGTCACGCATATAAACTTGTATTGTTTTATATCCACGATCTTATCCCGAAATAGCATTTAAAAGTTTTTGAACGTGTTCAGGGGCGCGAGGGGACTTTAATGTATTGGTAAAAATTCATAGAAAATAGAAATAAGATACAAAACGGGAGAGTAAAAGTTGAACGGAAGAAGGATTAAGCTGGATTGAAAAACGCAAACAAAAAATACATTTTTATCGCTTCGGGGCTTTTTTTTGTCACAAAACACGAAAGCGTACCTTGGCGTACACAAAGTTTTTCTATATCCATTAATTACGTTCGTTTATTCTCACATGAATTGTCCTAAATTCATGTTCGTACCTGCACTGTGTTCCAATCGATCTGTGTAAAACGTAACACGATGCGCAAGTCGAAAATCGCGCGCTCGCGTATCGCTTCTTCGCCGATTTTTCTTGGCATTAATGCGTTATTATTATATATGTGTATAAAAATAAACGACGAATCGCGAGTACGTTGATTGTATGTGTATAAACGAAAATAATGTGAAGAGACGATAATTATCGCACGAAGAGTCGACGATTTGTGAACTTTGTTACCTTTTTTCTCTTTTTTCCATTTCAATTTTTGAGCGGCTTCTCGCGATTGCTCGCCATATATAGTATGTATTGTAACGCGGAAGCCACTTGAAAAAAAGCGCAGAATGTCTCGACTCTCCTTGGTGACAAATACGAAAAGTTAAAGCTGTTCGAGAAATTTTAGGTGAGAAATGTGAAAAGCGTTTATCTTAAATTTAAGTATTTTGCTAAAGTTACAGAAACAAAAAGAAAATGAACGTAACGAAGAAAAGCAACGATCTTTAATTTATTAAAATCCAGACAGTGCTCGTTACATTTATTTTTAAATTTGATATCTTTGTGGTTCACTAAGAAAATGGAATGCTTAGTAGAAAAATTATTAAGGGCACGATAAAGACCAGTTAGTTGTTATAAGAAAAAAGTGGTTGAATTTACTACTTTTTGTTCAGCACAAATAACTTTAGTTAAATAACGTAATGGTCAACTCAATTAACTGTTATTTTCGAGCCCTTATAAACTTATAAACACCTTGGCGAAATATTTAAATTTAAGAAAAACCTCCTCGAAGTAACGAAAGCAGATACGACTGATTAATACCTTAATTTTAAAAAATATAAGAACAGTTTTCAATTTTTATATTGAAATCAATCTAAAAGATATATAAGTACTCGCAATTTTCAGTACGTATATAAGCTTGAAAGATATCGTGTAACGCTTGTGAGCCATCCAATTGTAAGCTCATCACGCAAATTACTTTCTTCGTGAATCTTTAATACAGGGTACGGTCGTGTAGTAACTGCTTCGAACTTTATGTTAGAGGTAGAGAGAATTTTCGATATTAAAAAAAAAAACTATTAATACACAATCGCTATACGTGCGGGTCGTCCCTCGTACACAGGAGCGCCGTTTCGCTTAAAATGTTTATTCAATTTACTGCAATTTTATTACTTTATGCACCGAATATTAACAATAAGAAATGGCGTTGGTGTGTGCGTATCTTAGGGAGTCGACACGCCACGAACAATGCACAATCCGTCATCGAATAAACCTCGGGAGAGTCGAGAGCGTGTATACAATAAAGTTGTATTGTCGGCGTCGCGCGTTTTTCGAGTTGCGACGCGGATCAGAAGATTTGATATTTACAATACGATTAGCGAAGAATATAAGAAAAAAAGATAAGGTAAAATATATAAATACTTGGCCGCGATGAAAAAAAAAACTATTAATTCGTTAAACCTCGGATAAGAAAAAAAGAAAAGGAAAAAACGAAAAAAAAATCATAAAAGAAAATAATTATAAACGAGCTGCGGGGCTAATCATTTTTGCGCTGCGCGAATTCGCTCGGTCACCTTTTTTTCAGGAAATATCGCAGCTACGCGCCTGCTCTCGCTATCGTATACATTTAGCGGAAAAAAAAAGAATAAAGAAGTACATAAAGGGGGTGGTGTAGTGTGTGCAATGTGTGAGAGACTGTGAGAGAGCGAGCGAGCGAGCGAGCGAGCCTAGAAAAAAGTGCATCCGTGCGACACTCCTGGAAAAGGGTCTAGTAGAAACAAGAGTCACTTGAATGATATATATTCTTCTATGAGCTGAGCGAAAAAGAAAAAAAGAAGTCTTTTATTATTGGCCGCGCGATATCGATTGCTTTCTGCGTGTGAAGCCGCATTGTTACACAGAGGAGGAACAATGCGCGAAGAAAAAATTCGGCTTTTCCGAAAATCTAGATTTTGTTAAAAGTAAAAATAAAATAATGTAAAGATCGATCATTTGACAAAAAAGGGCTTTTTAAAGGTTCGCTGATATATAAGCATCGCCCTTGAAATGCAAAAGAAATTATTTAAATTTTTGCTATGAACTTTGTTTACTCTATTATATATAGCGAGTTATCAAGCGTACAACTGAAATGATCGTTTTATTATTGTCGCGACAGCAAATTTTAAGATATATTAATCTGTATAAATAACAATGAAATAAGATTTTCAATATTATACTTACACTTGATAGATAAAGAATATACTTGACTTTAACATTCTTCGAATTTTATTTTGAGCATATGTATAAAACTACATATAACTTAAATTTCTCTATCAAAAATATTTATATAAAGACTTCAATAAGAAAAATCTGTGTAATTTGCAAATTTTCTACAAATTTTGTATAAATAATCTTCAGACAATTTTCGCTTCATAAAAGAGTGTGTAAAATTTGGCTAGAATTTGCATATCACACATTCTAAGTAAAAAAAAACGTTGCACAAACTACGAAACATGGAATTTTCAATCGTGTAGATTTATAAATAGGTATTTGTAATTCTACATAGCAAAGTGAATATTAGTGAAAAAAGCATTTGATATCCTGTGGCCAGTGATTTTTCGTTCAATGAATCGCTTTGAACCAACCCTCAAAATTATAAATACTAAAAAAAATTCTGCATCGCTGTATAAGGATTCAGAAAACTTACGTAAAATAAACATTCCAACGAAAATTCCTCTTGTTTCTTCAATCACAATTACGCACTTTTCGGACGTGTCTACGAATAATGTATAGGCATATACCGCGTGTTCACTTGTTTCTAATTCGACAATGCGAAAGAACTAAAAAAAATATAAAAAAAAGAATAAATGATAAACAAATGAAGACGATGGGCAAAGTTCATCGAATGTCTGTTTTATTGTCGCTGGTACATATTAATAAATGACTTCACGTCGTGCGTCGTGAGAACTTTTTTCGCGCTAGAGAGTATATTTCTGAAGCGAATGTCCATTTCACCGCGATAATGAAAGTATGTATATCAAATTACAAAAAATATAAAGGAAAACGCAAGAAACAATGTAAAAGAAATGAAAAAAGGGAGGACCGACCGCGAAAAACATGTGTATTTCCGCGGATTGCAGGCAAAAGTCCTTTCCTTTATTTTGTTGTCCGAATTCTACAGACATTCAAAAAAAAAGAAAAAAAAACGAAAGAATAAAACAGTGAGACGCGAATTTTTCCAGGAGGACATTGTAAAAAGACATTATTGCTATAATATAATATATAATGAGAAATGATTACGCGGGTAATCGAAGTTTTTAAATTTTCATCGAGCATTTTTTGTCAAGAAGAAAAATTTAAAATTATTGAAAATTAATGCGAATGAGGAGAAAATAATAACGACGAAATACGAAAAGCGTAATACAAAAAACAACAGATGGAAAATCGAGAAATAAAAAAAATTGTAACTAGGATGTGACAAACATCGTCCAAGTGCTTCTCATGATGCTTGGGTACATAATCATTAAAAATTATTGTGTACTATTACTTGTATCATACTATTATCATAATTGTATTATTATATAATACTAGGGGGGACTTATTAAACCAAGTTGACTCTAAAAACATTGATATGGTTTTTAATCCCTCTCCTTTGATCCTTACGGAGATATTTATTATTTATTTATTTTTATATTAACAGTACAAATTATGTAGTTTATCATAAAAATAGTCTGTATTTTCTAATTCTACACGATAAAGCAAAAGTAGTTCTGTCGAGTTCGATTACAATGATAAAAATATACGCAATTGACTTTTCATCAGCCTTCAATATAAATCTCGTATTATATTTATTTTCTTCAACATCTATCCGACGGTATAAACATTAATGAAATTACAGCTTTGGTGAAATAGTTTTATTCTTATGCACTAACAGTAACTTTTTATTGTCATCAAAATGCATTTATTTGTCGGTTTTTGCAAGATAAAATATGAATAAAATGAAATATTGCTTTGTATATGACAATGAAAATTTCAAATGGATAACATATAACTTATATAACTCTATAAATTTAAATGGGATTTAAAGTATTTAAAGTAGTAAATAAAAATACAATACTAACATCTTAAAATGTTAGATTTTATGTTGCTATAAAATTATTTTTTAGTCAAGTAAAAAATTGACGTACTTTACTGATTAATTTTTTTTAAAGTTGGAAATTCGCTATGTTGTTCCATTCGATGATGAGTTATTAGCTAATTTCTATCCAGTTTTTATTTTAGTTTAAAAACAGGATAAAAACTGATTCGAAGCGCGTCAATATTTGATCTAAAAATGTATATTTGAATAACTTACGTATTGTTTAAATTATTCAAAAAATAAAAAGTACGCTATTAAAAAAAAAAGCAATAAAAACATCAATTTACATCGTGTAAAATAGTGTAGTTCTCTACTTAATCAGTCGCGCACTAATTAAATTTTCCATCTCTACATCAAGATCTGCAAAAATCATTGATTTATTTAAAAAAAATGGAATAATTTTTAACAATAGCATAAAGACTTTTTCAATCGTTGTCAATAAAAATGCTACCGATTATAAAATGAACGGTACCTGCATTATCCACAACGTATGTACGTTAATTAAGTTTCGTTCATTTAGAATCTATACGCGCGGGCGCGAAACATCAACGGCAACATTAAGGCATGTTGTCCGAGGGCTCGGCGGTTCCGTCCAGTTCCTTATAGTCCTGAGGTAGCGGGTGAGGACCAGGATTGCTGCTGAGGTCGTTGGCCTTCTCCTGGACCTCTTTAAACGATGCTTTGATATTATCGAGGGCTGCACCCAGACCTTCCTTAATCTGGTTGAATTCCTGAGTAACCAGTGACAAACGGCCTAGCAGATAGTTCAGGTTTGTGTCCACTTCGCTCATGCGCTTCGTTATCTCCCCGACCTGATGAAAATCATGGTTTTAGAATGTTTCACTTTAAAAAGTATGTTAATGATTTTGATTCGAAATGTGTCATACCTTGCTCTCCATACCATCCATTGTCAAAGTCGTTCCGTTGACGTAAGCCTCGTTCTGCTTATGAAGCTTGTCGAGAGCTTTAGCGCTTTCCATCATTTGTTGGTACATAACGTTTATTTGACGCCATACCTGCAGAATAATAAGAAAGAACAAAATAATAACAGTTTTTCGGTATTAATAAATATTACAAAACTTTTTTTTTCATAAATGAACACATAAAAAAATATATTAAAGCTCAACGTTTTGAAGATCAAAAATAATTCCATAAAAGCCTGATAAATTACCATTACAATCTTAACTTAAAAAATCTAGAAAACTAAATCAGATACATTAATTATTTTGAAAACAAAAAATGTACCTGGTTCATCTCTTGTTCCATCTTAACAGTGAGATTGGCCAGCGCGCCGTTCTGATTATCCATGATGTCGTTGGAGATACCGTCGAATCGCGAATTGAGCGTGTGGTTGATATTGAGACCCTGAGCCATCACGAGCTCGCCGACCTCTCGCAAAATCTTGTAAGCGTGCTCGAGCCGCTTCTTCGTGTCCAGCACGTGGTCGGCCATCTCCACCATTACAGACTGGCCCTTGCCGAGGTCACGAAGCTCCTGGTTTATTCGCTCGGAGTTGTTTACAAGGTCGGACCTACAAAATTATTGCTATTTTGTATATTTCTCGGGAGGCTGAAATAAGTAGTCTTAAAAAAATGACCGTACATGATTATAATTAAAATTATAATTATAATGTGATACACCCGCACGCAACATACAATAAGTTATTTATTATCCAGTAAAATATTTTATGCTGATTCAGATGAGAAATTACTATGTTATATAAACCTTTTTGAAATTGCCATTAGGATTGTACTAAACCAAAATTTCTTTCATTATAAACGCTTCTTAGTATTCGCGTAATAGGAAAACATTAAAAATGCATAACGTGCCACTAGGTCAATGTACCTCAGTGAAGTGATAGAATCTCGGGCCTCCTCTTTATTCTCGGCCATCCTAGTTTCAATGCCTTCATTTCCTTGAGAGATTGCATCTTTCAGGGCGTGCCTCGTTTCCTGCAGTGACATTTGCGTCTCGTTGTGCATTGTTTGGAGTTCAGAAACCCTGACGCAAAAAAAGATTACGTTATAGTACTAGATACCTAATCGTCAATTAAACTAAAAAAAAATATTATCGTTAGATACTCTTATCGAATAGCGACAAAGTAGTTATTTTTTATCTTGCTCTGTCTATATGTTCATAAAACACTTTTTATTTTAATTGTTTAGCAGCAATTTCAAATTTATAAATAGATTAAGAATTTACCAAAATTTTCATATAAAAAATGAAAGTTACATTTAACAAAAAAATTAAGCTCCATAATTCTTTTCCATTGCAAGAACAGGAAGTTTGAACACTTAGAAAACGCGCGCCTCTTACAAAACGATCAAAATTCAAGCCAAATACCTCGGTAGATCTCGTATCGTCTCCAAAGTAGTTTGTAAAAGCTCTTGAACGTGGCCGAGCGTGCGAGTGTGTTCCTCGACTGCTGCACTACTGTGCTCGCTGGGAGCTGAAGCGGTCGGACTTACTTCGAGCTTGCTCAGAGCTTGCGAGACGTCCTTGATCTCCTTGCTGATACCCTGCACCTATATGGATTCGCGCGGTTAGTGATCAGTTACAGGTGTATATACATGAAGTTGGGCTAATTTAACGTTTAGTTTTTTATGCTTTTATAGTAATGTTGCTGATTGTAAAAATTTAAATGATTAAACAAAAGTTTTCGAAAGTATTTGAAAATAAAAAGATGTTTTGAATTTTTTATTTTATAAAGCTTAGATTACGGCCCTTTGAAGTTCTATAATATACTGGTAGCTTTCCACAAAGCGAGTAGTTTTAGCGTTAATGACTCGGTTAATCAATTACGAATGCTATCTTTAGATCTAAAATTACTCATTAGAAAATCTTGGAATTACGAACTTCAGAGAGAAACAATCTTCTTAACAACAATCTTATGAAGATATCACAATACTATTCAGTAACTTTTTCCTTCGTAAAAAAATACAAAAAAGTTAGTCTTTAAACTCTTAGAAAAAAAATCCAATAGCTCAACTAACTCCCAAAACCAAACTCAAAAACTTTCATTCACAAAAATTCAGTGTCACCACTCGCCCCATACCTCCGCCAATACTCCGCTTACTAACTCCTCTCCCGATCCTGCGTTCTTCTTTGCATCCTCAAGCTTCTTGACGAGTCCGCTCTCAAGTTTATCCAGCCTCTCGCTGAGCTTGCTCTCACTGGCGCCGATCCTCGTCAAAATTTCCGGCGTCCCGTCGACTTGCGGCGTCATGGCTGAGAGTACCGCAGTCGAGGCAGCCTGGCTCGTGCCCTCGACGACTTTGGTCTCGATCTCGGTGGCCCAGCCTTCCAGGCGGCTCTCGAGGTCCTCCAGGGTGTCGGCGGTTTTCTGGATCTGGATTCTCTCGCGCTCGTCTTTCTGTAAGGAGGATTTTTGTGGTGAATTTTTTTAATTGTGGTGGGTGTGTGGGAAGCAACGTTTGAGGATATTTGAATGGAATTTTTTTTTTTTAATCAGGAGAAAGCTGTTTTATTGTAATTTATGAGTTATTTTATAGTGGATGCGAGTTCTTAAATTTTCATATTAATGATGGTTAGTATAAGGCGGATCGTTTGCTTACTCATTCTTTACATAAAATATACGTTTACGATCGGTTAGAGCAATTAGGAACAAGAAAGTACCACTGCATATAATAAGCTATTACATCTACCCGCAATTATTCTCGATTATGAACGATTAGAATTTTTAATTTATTCTAGTAATTTTTTTCAATTTTTCATTAAAATCAGTCATTGTCATGCAACCATTTTTAATCCATTAGCTCGCTGAAA
The DNA here is from genome assembly GCA_900480035.1 of Eupelmus urozonus. Lineage (NCBI taxonomy): Eukaryota > Metazoa > Arthropoda > Insecta > Hymenoptera > Eupelmidae > Eupelmus > Eupelmus urozonus. The sequence continues at coordinate 46,023 of UELX01000561.1, forward strand.
CGACATCGCGTAAACCATTCGCCTTAAAGATATATTCACTAGTTTTTTGAAATTTATCAATTATAATTTATCAATAAGTGGCACGTAAAGAATACCCAAAGAAATTATACTACTTCAAAACATCGCTGTATTCAAAACTCAGATTTATCCTCAAAAAATTCGACCCAAAAACAAATCCAAATCCACAACATCGGATCATCACCTGGTTAATCAGCTGCTCGATCCCAGCCACCCTCTCGTCCAGCTTAACCAGATAAGCCTTCAGTCCATCAATCGTAGACATCCGCTTCGTAAGAAGCGATATCGCCTTCTTCAGCTGCTCGGCAGTCTGTCGATCTCGGGCCTCGTGCCTCTCCAGCTTCTCCGTATTGTCCCGCATCATGTGCACCAGGCTCAGCATTGCATCTTTGATGTCCTCGTGCCTGCGTGTATAAGTTAGTTTTATAGTTTTTTTTTTTTATTCTTCTTATAGTTGCCATTAGATGCATTAATGACTGCGCGTAACTCGTTTTCATTCGCTTAATCGGGGATGATTTAATGTAAGGGATTTGCCTTTGTGCGGCTGGTTTTATGAGGGATTGATTGGACTTCCGGCTGTGGAGTATGGAGAGCTTCGGGTTTAATTGATGGGGGTTTGTGAGCGTTTAGCTTAGAGAGCGCTCGTTTTAATTTAGTTAAACGTGAGTGCTTCACTGCTGCGGATTGTGGGATTTGGATTTTCTGCGATTAGAGCGGGGGTTTGTGATTGTTTTGGGGTTGGGGATATAGATATTTTATTTTTTTGTATCACTTGAGATTAAGTATTTTTTAAGGTATTTATTTAGAATGATGGATTTTATAAATATGAATGACTAGAGTTACACAACTAAAGCGGATATCTTATTTGTTGAATGATATCATCAATCATCAATAATGATTCACGTAATTTCATTAGACTATACAATTTGAAAGAACATGTTTTTAATTTGATAAAGAAATTAATATAAAATCATTATTTATTATTATTATAAAAAAAGTTACGCCTCTGCAGTATTAATCAATGTTTGATTTTCTTAATCCTAGGGAAATCCCAAGTATAAGTTAGAGATAAAAAATGAAAAATATTTCTTACGATCATGTTTAATAGTAAACAAAAAAAAATATTTACTTACGTAATTTCTCTGGATTCTGCTTGTCTGGTGCATGACACGAGAAGCAAGAATAACGTGAATATTGCAAATTTCAGCTCCATGATTTATTGTGATTATTTAAATTTTCTGAAAATTAATAAACATTGCAAAAATGAAAAAAAAGTTTTAAAATCATATACTTTCTAATAATTAGATTTAAAAGATTTTCTCAATCTAAAAATCAATTGGAAAATCTAATATACATTTAGTGGTTTTATGAGGTAAGTAAATTTGTCAATAAGTAATTGATTTGTTTTAATATTCTACAATTGATTAATGAGTATAAATGTATTTTATAAAGAAATGATCGATTCTAATTATTTGTGTTATCATCTTCCGTTTAACGCTCTCACTACACAGTTCGAAAAATTATAAGGAGGAATTAGAGTAGTGAGAGAGAGATTTTGATGAGACTTTGAGCTTTACATTTTTTTTAAATTTTAATCTTTCGAAATTATTATTATAAAACGTAACGTAAAAATTACTAAAATTTTGTTTTTTAATTTAATAATTATTACTGGAGAAATTATTTTTTATATCTATCTTATTTGATTGCTTATAACTTTTGAAAAATCAATATTTTTTAACAACGTCAAGAAGAATATTTTGTACTACTGAATTGAAATTCTTGATTTAATCGATTAAATCTTATTTAAACAAATTTTCAATTTATTGAATTAAAATTTTACTGCGAAGACAGCATTTTTTTCTCGGTGAAGAAGAAGATGAAATTAAAGTTTTTTTCAACTAGGTTTATCGTCTTCGTCTCGGATCTATAACAACAAATATGTAGAATATTGTGAGTCATAATTTATGACCGATAAAAGAAACATCATTTAAAAAAAAAAACAACACATATTAGAAATAATAAAGCCTTGGAAAAAGAGGTCCATTTTATTGAAAAATTAACCCTCAAAGCCTCCTTATCCCTTCCCCGCACACTGTGCCCTGCCTTGTTAAGCATAAATTATTAAACTTCACAAACATCTTTTAGTTTAACGTCGTAAATGCTTTAACTACTCATAAATTCTCTTTAAACCTAATTCCAGCAAGTGCAATAAAAGTATGTGTCGCAACATCAAGACAAACCAAAAGATGCATCTCAAATTATTTACCACACACTCAAACCTACACCTCTCAATCTAACACACACAGAAAGACATAAGTTACATCAACCCACAAAAACACTTTCATCCCGCCTGTCAAATCCCATAAAAACCAACAACAAAACCCATCTTACATGCACTCCCGATTAAATATCTCACAACAAGTACAAAGCCAAACGCCGATGATGAATACGCAAGCGCCTTCAAGTTAGCTCGCTCGCATGAAGTCAGCGACTGAACTAAACGCGAGCGAGTGTAAAAAGTTTCCCTTCCCCTCCGAAAGACAGCATCGCCACAATGTAGCCTATCTAATCGGCGCTATTACAAGCTCCAAAGCGACGTTCCTCGTCTTCCTTCGCTATATAAATACAAAGACGGGCCCACAGAGCTTGCGACAGTGCAGCCCACTGTCCGTTTCGCGATCCTTCCCCGAAAGTCGCGCGAGCGATGATCCAGCGCTCGAGTCTCGCCTCGTCCTGGGCGTGATGAATATGCGCCAGTGTGTGGGTTTATTATTATTGTAATTGTAATTCAATAAAGCCGCGAGTTGAGAGATAAGCGAGAGGTCGGTTTGGTGATGACCCCTGAGACGCCGCGCGAATTATCGCTATTATTCGCCTAGCACGCGAGAAGGAGATGAGTGTGAGAGGGATAGGCGTGTGTGAGGAACTCGTTGATTGATATATGATGCGCGATTTTTATCGTGGCAGTTGTATATGGTTTAATGTGGATGATTTTTTAATGTAGGTGTGTGAGATGAGTTGATTCTTTTTAGTTTAAGATTTTAACATTGATAGAAAACGCTGAGAATTGACAACTCGTGGAGCAGTTTCTAAGTTGAACTTAATTGGCAGTTGATGTATAGTTGATTTTGGAGTTGATATATGGGTTTGTCAGTGATAAATTTTCGAATAGTTAATTTATAATATTCATTTAAAACAAAAAAATATAGTTTTATTTTATGAGGTGAAAATAGATGAACAAAATGTTGTTTTTATTGTTTTAGAAATAATAATATGATATCAGTCTAATTTTAGCTCTATTTTTTGTTAAAATAAATTATGATAAACTTGTCTATATCATTAAACATACTTTCGAGTATTATTCACTTCCAGGATGACCCAATCAAAAATAACGAAGTTTTGATATTTTTTTAGATAGTAGATAGTATAGTTTCACTATTTTCGATTGGACCATCCTGGAAATGAATCCTAACCGAAAGTATTTATGCCGATATGGAACGGTCTATCATAATTTTTTTCAAGTTAAATAGAAGAAAGTACAACTAGGCAACTTATTGAGCGTATATACACATTTCATTTCTTCATTGGGAAATACGTCAATTTATTTCTTAATGAAGTGAGTTTACAAACAATTTTTTTTCTCCGTCCATCTTCAGTAATAAAACGATAATTGACTGATGTCATATCAATTTTAGTCTCTAACGATATAGGGGCACGTTCAAATTATTGAACGCGCGTAAAATGCTTTTTTTTTTTACAGAGAATCTAATTATTTAATGCAGCGAACTTTTCTTAAGACTCATTGCATTATGTCAAGGTCTTTGCCCTCACTTGTTTGCTGGGGAATTGACAATGATTTGAAATTATCGGCGCATGGAGAGAAAATAATTGTCAAGTTCAGTAATTGCTGATTGAGAAATATTGTTGAACAATATTTTATACTTAATAGGCATGGAAGAGTCTGCGGATTTTATTCTGCAATTTAGCTTTGAAATGGTTTTCTCTTTTTTTTTCAAAGAAAAGCCGTATTTATTATTTCGCAATATAATTTTTTATTCACAAAATTTACATTAATTCATTTAAGAAATGCTTTAATAAAGTGGTAAATTCCTGCAAAGTCATTAGATAAAAACATTTTTCCTTAGAAATATCTCTGACTACAAAACCATAAGTGCACACGTTATATTTTTCATATTTCAAAAGAATAATCAAGGAAGTTTTCTCGGCATAATAAACGATCTATTTATTAAAACGCGATATAAAAAGAATTCATGCATTGCAAAAGTAATTATTAATCTTCAATTTCTATTTAATCTTTATGCACAGCAATAAAAAAATTCGCACGAAAAGATAAGCACCACACAAGAAAGCGCCAATGAAAAATCCATCCACCTCTAACACAACCCCCACCCCTAATCCATATCCAATCACCTCATAATTTTTCTCCCCACCACAATCTTCACCCTACCATCAGCCAATAACAACCACCCAGCCTCAAAAACGATAGAGCCAGCCGGCCAAAAATCAAACGATCGTCCGGCTTCTCAGATCGGAGACTGCTCACCGAGAGCCACTCTGAAATGTAAGGTAAATACAGAGTGTCGGGCCGCGCGCTATATATAGAACTGCAGATGTATATTAAAAGCGCCCATGCCGGCGTCTATCCTCCGGTGCTCCGGCCATGTGGCCCATTCAGAGCCATCTGCTTCGCGCGCGCAATATACTTACTTACTTATATACTCTCGTGTGTGACTATCTAGGCCTCTTCATTCCGCGCACTTGTATATACCCCCCTTGGATGCTGAGCTTGTAAACGCACCTTCGAGTGCGCGCGGATGCGAGGGAATCTGCTTTTTAAATTGCTCTCGCGCACTTGGGAGTTGAAGATGGTAGGCTTGTGCTGATTTTTTTTAAAGCGAGGCTTTTTTGGGACTGGTTTTATTTGGCTGGTGAACGGTTGGTTTTGTACGTTGAGTGATAGATTTTTTCGGGGTTTGTGGTTTCTTTTACTGGATATTAGTTTATTATGGTAATTTGTTTAAGAAAAATAAGTTTAATAGGCAGTTTGTGGCCATTGCGTTTATTAGGAACTTTCTGAAAATATACTAAACTTAAAAAGTAAAAGTGTGTCTTTTGTTCTCGCAACTTTTAATCTTGCAAGAATCAGTACGTGAGATTAAAAATAATTCCTCTGTATTTGTCTTCTGAGAAAGATTAGACCATCACTGTTTCGACTGAGAGAATTTAGGTCTAAAAGAAGAAGGAACTACCTCAGCTAAGATTTACTATCTTCTTTTACGCATCTTTCAATCGTTAACTATTTACGATTTTATCTTTTCCACGTCCAATGAAAAGATACAATCATGCGCATAAACTGTTCAACTTTAGCGAAAGACAAGCCGTTCTTAGCTACTTCCTTAAACTAATCATTACTAGCGAAAAAATCACGTGTCAGGTCGAATGATATTATGATAACAAAAAATATTCTAATATTTACCAAAGCATTGATTTGATTACATTAAAATTACTTTTTAAAATCATGTGAGAAATCACGTAAAAAATCATTTCCCATGAGAGATAACGTTATAAATTGTAGGGTGAAAGTTTAATAAATGGATGGTTAAGGCCAATAGGATTGACAAGTCACGTGACACCTTCATTTTTAAACTTCTTAAATTAGGGGAAGCAAATTTTACTTTTACATGAACAATGCAAAGCCACTATAACATGTTATTTTTCGGAAATCGTCCATAGACTGATCATTGTGCATCTATTGATTTGGTTACCCTATAACTTAAAAAGTATCTAATAAATATAAATATCAAAATAGTTTTTTTAGCCATTCTTAGAGCCTAATTTTTAATATTTCCATGTGATTTTCGTGTGATTTATCACATGATTATTTTTGCTAATCCAACCGTTCATCATAGACGAGCAAGCCGAAAAAATCCCTTCAAAAACAATCACCCCAAAGAGTCGTCGGCGCCGTCTAATCCCTTAACTCCTCCGATATCCATCTCGCGTGATGCTTCTTTCCTTCCTCTTTCCTCTCTTCCACTCCGGCGTTTGCATACTTACTTCCGCAGCTGCAAGCAGGCGCGCGAAGCACTTAGTGCAAGCCCGCAAGACTCGCGCTAAATGAAGCTCGTTAAAGGGAGAGCAAACGAGCCACCGACAGAGCCGTCCCTTGTATTTACGCTTTCAGTACTTCCTTTTCTTTTCTTTTAAGGATCAAACAGTCGAGATACGGGCGCGAGGAGCCAGACTGCGCGCTAGCCACCCTCTTGCTCTAAACGATCGACGTATAGGCTCTAAATGCGCGACGCTAATTGCGCGCGATGGCTTCTGGAGAGCTTTGACCGATCGTTTATGTTTGACGAAGCTTGGCTTTGTGATGGATGGATGGTTTGAGATGAGTGCGTCTGAGGTTGGAAATTTCTTTTTTTAGATTTTTTTAGTTATGCGTGTGCGTGTTGATGTGAGCGATGATTTTAGTAGTTCGTGCGGGGTTATTTTTGGTCAAGATCGGTTTAAATTTGCAATTAAATTTGTTGTAAAAAACAATGATGATTTTTCTGAAAAGGGATACTATCACGTCTCATGGACTATTATCAACTAATTTTAGTATCAACATCTCTCGTGCACATCCATTATACGCATACTTTACCGGCAATTAAAATGCTTACCCCAACGATTTACGCACCGCGATAGCTCGCCTCATACACGCGCAAAATATACCTTATCTCCACATCAGCACTATCCATCTAGTAAAAACAAAAACCGCAATGGAAAAATGGAAAAACCGCATCACCGAGAAAGTAACGAACCATCTCGATAAATCAAGCTCCCCAGCGTTTCTCCATACACAATGTACATACCCACCACAACGTAAATTATCCAGCAAATAAATCTCGAAGCGCGTGCGCTCTTTTCAAGGAGCAGCGTCTTCTCCAAGCGCCTCGATTCCCAGAAAATTAACAAATCGAAAAAGTCCCTCGGAGAACGTATAGGTATATAAATCTGTAAGCGCAAGCATATTCGCTCCCGTTAGACCGCGTGTATATGCAGTCAGATACACGCGTACAAATCATTCTCCTCTCGCTTCTATTACCTATACGGAAACGGCAAGGATCTATGCGTGCGCGGAAAGGAAGAACGTATGCAAGTAACCGCTCGTGCGTGTAATAAGCATGTATGCAATGGGCTTGCATGGAGTTGTAAATTGATTTACATGCCTGATGGTTTTCAGTGAATGGGTTTTGCTCGTCTTACGGAGTGGTGTAGAGTGGGGGTTAAGTGCGTAAGCACCGAGGGATATTCTAATCGCTAAGAGAAGTATGTAGATGCGTTTTTGTATTGTGCGTGAGCTGCAAAGAGTTATCCTGTTGATGGTGGACTTATGGTTTACTGTGTAGTTATATATGTATACGCGAGTAAGCCGATACACATTATTTTGCGCTTGAAAAGGAGATGCACATGCTGCGGGTCTCAAGAGTGAGCGAGAATGGGATGTTGTAGCACTGTGGGTGTATGTGTACTGGATGCTTATCGCGCTGAGATTGTCTCAGAGATCCGAGACTTTTGACGGTGATATTGGTGAGTTTGTATAATGTTAATTGTGCTTGCGATTGTTTATATGAAAAGTTATTGCAAGTTTTTTTTTTTTTTATTCAAGCGTTAGATGAATTAGAAAAACTATTTTATAACATTTGTTTTCGTTTTGCTTATTATTTAATTTTTGTAGCTTTTTATTAATCATTCGGAATTCTTTAGTAAATTGACATACAATAATTTATTATTAATAATTTCAAATTTTGGATACATTAAACCGGTTTAATGAAAAATTAAATTTGCGTGAAAAAATGATGTGCCTTATTCCCTGATGCATCCTTTATTTTTATTCGCTGTGTCATTGAAATACGGACAAGTTTACGGCATCAACTTGAGCTTTGTTTTATTTTATTCTAACGCGCTTCAATTTAGCCGCTGCGCACTCATCTTTTGTTATGCTTGGACAAATGTGCTTTATTTTAAATTTAGACAATGAACCTGAAACAAATAGCCTAATAGTCATTCATCCAAAAAACTCATTCAAAGTTAGAAAGTCCTAACATGTATAACCCAAAATAATAAAATAATTTACAAAAATGATAAACATTCCAGTGTTCACCTAAAAGCAATGCAATTTCAACGCGCAAACTTAAAAACCTATTATTCAACACCCTCACATCCCCCACTATCCAAACTCTCCACCCCCGCACCCAAATCATCCACTCCTCAAAACTCCCAAACGCTCCAGCACCAAAACAAAAACACCCACTCTAAAACCCGCACAAAAAAAATCTTCACAAATCACAAAGAAAAGCCCGGTATCTCTCTAGTCCCCTACATTTCGCGGAAGAACGATAAGCGCGCGCGCTCTTTTCCCATCTCCGCCGCAGCGTATCCAGCATATTTTTCGCGCTCTTCTCAGGCTATATAGAAAACGGCGCGCGCGCGAGAAAACTCGTTCGTTCGCGGGGAGGCGCGTAAAACGAGCGAGCTCCCCGCAGGCCTTTTTCCCCCGTTGCGCTCGGCTATGCCGATTACCGCCCGGTCTCAGCCGCAAGAAAGAGAGTCGGTATTTGAGGAATACAGAAAAGGAAGAGTGGCAAATTGCAGCGCAAGTCAGCTGATCGTACTGCTGTGTAATTATAGCCTTACGGGGGCTTGTAAGTGAAATAAAAAGTAACGATCGGATTAATAGTATGCTTTGTACTCACGTTTGGATCTTGGGGAAGAAGACGGCTTGGAGGAGAGTGTCCCGGCAGTGATGTTTTCTCGGGGGCACCGCGCGAAGGACTGAGAGCTCTCTCCGCTGCGGAGCGCGCAGCATCATTAGGTAACTCTCTCTCTCTCTCTCTCTTTCTGTTTCTCTCCTTCTCTTCCTCTCTCTTGGGCTTTTCGGAAAAAAAGCAGCCACTGCAACCAGCGCGCTCTCCCTCTTCTCTTCTTTTCTCCGTCTCGCTCTTTCTAGGAGAGGGACCGGTATAAGCGTGGTGATGAGAGATTCATGCGACGGGGGTTCGCGCAGAGCCATCGCGCGGGAGGTCGATGGGGTTGTCGGGCTTTTGAATTTCCCGCGCGCTGCCGATCATGTCGGGGACTGTTTTTGCAGTGTCGGATGGATTATTGGATAATCTTTTGCATGATTAAGGGCGAATGTTTTTAGAAATATTTTTTTAAATATAATTGGTAAGAATTTTTGATAAAAAATCAAGCGTTTAATAAATTATTGGATTTTATTTACATAGTCAGTTTTTACATTTGGAATGTTTATACATTTTTTGTTAATACTATAAAATTATGAATTGTTTAACAGTTCATCGTTAAAAGTCAATAAAATCTTTGGGTTTTCATGCAAAGAATTATTACTCCTTGCTAAATGTTTGAATGAGTTTTCGAAGAAGCTCTTTTTGTTCTGTGTCAAAGAATGGCCACAGTTCACTTTCCAGCTCCAACAAAGCTTGATAATCTCTAGACTGACAAGCAAGCACTAGAGATTGGAGCAGTAACATTTCATCCTCAGTCATATTGGGTACTAAAAAATAATTAATTAGTTAATTAAAATAATAATTTCCTTTTTCAAATAATATAACACTATTTTATTTAGCATACCAGCAATGGGAGTATCCTCTGCCCAAGCATACTTTTCTAATACTTGTGCAAGAGAGGCTGCTAGTCTTTGTGGAGTGGGTCGAAGTATTAAGAGTAATAATACTCTGCTAATTTCACATCTGTGTAAGATGTTTCTATAATTACCTATTACTCTCGAACCTACATGATTTTCGATCATTTCTACTAATTCAGTAAGAACTTGCAGTGCTGATACGTAATCACCTACAAAAATAAGTTAAATAATTATACATTTGCTAATATTTTTCTTGTTTAGGTATATTAAAATTACTATATTACTTTGTTTTATATAGCAAGAAACAAGCATATTTATTGCTTGAATAGTTGGATGCATATTGATAGCCTTATGCAAATATTCAATTCCTTCTGAATTAGCACCAAGTGCCATAGCCAGTTCCATGGCTAAGCCTGCTGACAAGACTCCAAAACCTTCTTGATTATCACATCTTGTAATGGCATGATTAAACGCATTTATTGCAGCTTGCAAGTCTTCCTGACTTATTGAGAGACATCCTATATCATTATTCTTTTTATCAGAAATCAAGAACTGACGTCCTGCTTTTGTCAGTAAATTTATTTCAAGGATGTGGTTTCCTACAGTTCCTTGACATCTTGCTGCTGCTAGCCAACACCAACCTGCATACTGATGAAGTTCCTTCTGCTCGCAGTTAATTGCTAATGCTTCTGTTGGTGTATAAAAAAAATAAATTGAGTAGTGTTTTATAAAATAAGTAAAACATTATTTATTGATTATAATAATCAATATGTCATATTTTATTAAACATTAAAGTTAATAAACTATTTTTTACAAATTATGCAACATATTTTTAGTAATTTCAAATTTTTCAAATAATTTGTTTATTAATTACCAAATTGATCTGATGCTTCTGAAACATTAGGTTTTCGTAAAAATCGCCTGTAAATAAAATCAATGTAAATATTTATTTTTAAAGTAATTTTTGGAATCTTTGAATATAACCTTACTTTTTGAGTTTATTGGATATCATATGATATCTTGAAAGAAAATCATTTCCATCTGAACTCTTATGACTACTTTGATCTTGCATAGACATTTTATGCATTTAATAGTAAATAGATTATAAAATATAATCCAGTTTTAAAAATATACAACAGATCATTTTTGACAGAAGTTTCCTATAGAGGTGTCTTATATTGATCAACATACAAAACGTGAGCAAAGATATAAGAGGAGGGGGTAAATCTATATAATTAGAAGTTTGACAGATCTGTTAAAAAGCGCATATTCATGTTCTATTTTTTAGTCATTTTAAAACATAAAATTTAAGATTAAGTAGGTACAGTATTTTAATTTCCATGCAAATACAAATTCCAATAAAATTTTTAATTTATTATTGTAATTTATTTTAGGTATTAAAAAAAAACTAAAATCTCAATTATTTATAAATACAAAAAACTAGTTTTATTTAATATAAAGACAATAACTTAACATATTTTTTAATTTATAAAATAACTTAAATAATTTTATTTCCGTGCTATTGCTTATAATATAAGGAAATGTTGAAAAAACTTTTTTACATGTACATGGAACAATCACAATTTTACAGATTGTACACTTCAGCTGTCAATTAGCTTTGTATTAACAAATTCTTTGAAGTCAAATGAAGCTCCAAATTAAAATTTTGCGAGTATTCACTGTAGATCAATTTGCTGAATTAAAAAATTACAATTTCCAGAAAAAAATTGATATTAATTTACTCACAAAATTTCTTCTTTCAATGATTTTTGGTTTTTTAAAAAATAGGATATATAATACTATAATGAATGGAAAACCAGCCAGCTGAGTCTTTTAGGGACTGAGAAAAAAATATTAGCGATTTACACTAGCTTCAAAATCAAGAATCACCAATATCTTTTTAACAACGAATACATTGAAAAAAATTGAATGTATCTTAGACACTAACATAGGAAAAATATATAAAATTTAATTTTTCATGCCAGCCAACTCTTTGATCTTGCTCATTAGATGGTCAGTATAAACTTTATAGTTTATTGGTTGAATTGATGCTATTGTTGCTTTCAATCTGTTTTCATCCTGTAATAAAAAATTTATATTTAACTGAATGCACTAAACAAAAATTAACATTTTCACTTCAATTTACACATACATTGAAATTTTCTAATCTGAGGCGTAATTTGAAAATATAAGATTTGAATGCAGCAGATCCAATTTTCTCCAAGTATGCTTCACTGTCTCTTTCTTTTAATTCACCTAACTCTTGAGCTGTTGTATTTAGTAAAACTTCTGCTTCATCGGTAAAAGCTGTTGCCCATTGATTTCCAGTCCAATCTACTAAATTGCTCTATAAAATTAATAATATGCATTAATTATATTTTACAATTTTAAACTTAAATTAAAGTTTTAAATGAAAGATTTTTTACTTACACTTGCTAACAAACGATACGTGAAATTGGGATAATCTCTTTGACATTTTTCACATTTGTACATTCCATTACTCTGATCAACAACTTTCTTTTTGCAACCCTCTGATGGGCAAGCTTTGTACAAAGCGTTTTCAGCTCTGATAAGATTGACCGTTGCTTTAGTAATGAATATATTTGGCATATCTGGATGTCCAAATCTTTGTTCTTCAGCCTCTTTAAATGTAGACCAAGGTCCATTCATACCTCCACCACCACCAATTGTCTTGGATAATGAACGAGATTCTTCTGTTGCTCCAACTGTTCTAAACCATCCTCGCAATCTATAAAAAAAAAAATATGAAATTATTAAAACACAATATTATTTTACAATCATTGTGAAATTAATTATTCAAAACATTATGAATTCAAAGTTTACTTGTGAGCTTGAGGAAGATCTGGATCAATTTGTAACATTGATGAAGCAACCAAAGAAAGATTCTTTCCTCCATTGAATTCACCAATTTTTGCTCCTTTAATAGCTACAACCGGATTTGTGGAACCATCAAAATCTACTGCTTGAGTTCCCCACAGTGTTACAGTAACCTATAAAGCAAGTTCAAATTAAAAATAGAACTTTGATATAGTTTCTGTAAAAAATAACTTATACATACCAAATCATTATTTTCATCTACAATACCAATGTCTCTTTTCTTAAGTTCCCGACCAGTAGTTCTTGCTGTTAGAGTTTGCACGTCACTACAAGTTTTAACAATTCCCATGATATCTGAAAAAATGATTTTAATTTCAATTAGATTAAAGTACTGAATATAAGTAAATGTATATGGTTCAGTATTACCTAATAATTCATCCTTTGCTTTATTTTCAATAGTGTTAATTGGTACAAAATTAAATTGTAAAGTGGGTATTTCCTCAACTTCGTCAGTACATACTGCTACATCAGTTTCATTTGTAAACGTCATTTCATAATCGTTTTTCAAATTATTAAATTGTTTATTAGCTGGTTTCAATTGGCAACGAGATATGTAATAAACTTTGCCTATCTGTAATAAAAATTGTGATCTGAGTATACTCGAATTATGAATAAAAAAATCTAGTTATAAAAATTATTTCATGTACCTCTATCATATCATAAAACTTGTCACACGCATCACGGAAAGCTGTACATCTAATCTCACCACTTTCATCAAGCAAATCCATACTAAACAGCTTGCCTTCACCTCGTGAGTTAGACCACGTTCTGATGGGTGATTTATTTGTCACACGAGCTTTGATAACCCATCTAAACAGATTTTTTGATTATTTATGTTCCACTTATAATTACCAACTTTGTAATATACATATACTTTTTAAACAATTATAAAACTTGCCTGTTTTGGTAAGGACTCAAAGCAGCAATTGGAGTTGTGTTCACACCACCTCCACTTATTGATTCATTAAGATGACTTGGTGCTGGTTTATTTATAAACAAAAATAAATGTTAAAATGTTTTATAAATTAGTTTTTTGAATCTGGAACTATTTTTCTTACCAGGTCGAGCTGCTGGTTTTGGTGCTGCTACTTGTTGATTCATAGCCGGTCTTGCTGTATTATTGGCTGTACCATTTGCAGTACCAGCTGCTGGTGCTTCTTCTTTTTTTGCATTATCTGCATTTACAGAACCCAAAACTCTTCCAACCTCCTCGCCAGGGACCAGTACTTCGATGTTAAGAATCACCATTACACGTCTAAACAAAAAACATTTTAACATTTATTGAGTTTGTTTCCTAAGTTAAGTAATTATTGCAAATTCGTAAACTAGCAAACATAAATTCTGTAAAAGGTTTGTTTTTGCAAATTTAGTATCAAATATAAAAGTAAAATACTTTTTAATTAAATAAATTATATTATGACTTGAGGAAGAAAGACTAAAATTACAATACTGTATTTGGTAACATTTATTAAGACTATGAATATTGCATTCAATTGCGTAATAATTCATATTTTTAAGATTAAAACAGGTTGAATTCATTTAATTACATACCTTTGAGCTCCACCATTGTTCACCATACTAATGGCAAAACGGATGATCTTGACAATGGAGTGCTCCGATAAAGTGTTGTTTGTGACGAGTTCGTTCAACTGGGTTGCCAGCATAGTGAAGGAGTTAGACTTGACACCATCTGACACCAATAATCTGTACCTCTCACCGCTTGACGAGCTGGCAAGTTTCTTGTGCCCCTGTAACAATAAATCACAAAATACAAACATCCAAAAACGAAAAAAATTCACACATTACCAAAATCAACAACAAACAATCAACTCACCAGAATCTGGAGAATCGGCTCCTCGACCTCCTCTCCATTCATGATCCTCTGAAATTTCCAAAAATCAATGCATAATTAAAGCCATACACACCCCACGAAAATCCACACAAAGAAAGCCCTGCCTTAACCAAACACAAAGGACACTTACGTCTAAGGCACCCTCCGTCAGTTGTGGAATCATGTCGCCGTTTGTTCCTCACGAATCCTTATGTAAAATGAAAATCCACAGCCGCTACCAGCAGGTTACTCGCAATACCGCTTGCAATCTTATCAAACTTATATATAGAAAAATTTTTTCTCTCTCGCCGTATCTCTGTGTGCTCTGCGTTGCGCCTCTGATTCCCGCCAACTTGTTGGGACTCGTCTCGCGGTGCCCGCGCTCAAAACACACGCGTAATACACACAACAGCGGCTCGATCGTCCAATCAGAGTGTGCCGGTGGGTTATATGTGAAACCTTGTTGGAAGTATAAAATTCGCGGTAAATAGACACCGGTAACACAAGGTCGTCACGGGGTAGTTGTAGAACTGGTAGTTAGAGGGCAGGACGATACGGCGAGGCGCGAAAATTTTGCTTTTTTGGATAGATATGGGGTGTTACATTATTGCGATGTAATGTGATTGTGATGGGTTATGAGTTTGTAAGACGCTGGTTTTGTGTTGAGGAAGAAAATGTGAGCGTCGAGTTTTGATCTTCTCTTGTTTGAAAGATTATCGTTCTCTAAATTTTTATGTGGGATATACCGGCTAGTTTGAACACTTTTATTCCGATAAATATTTATAAAAAATATTTATATATATTTTTGATTTAAACTAGCTTTAAATTTTAAAAAATCATTTTTTTTTTCAATAAAGTATAACAAATAAAATAAAAAAACATTTTTTAAATCACTTTTTCTTAATAAAGTGTTGTAGTAAAAAATTATTTCAATAACTATTTTTTCAGTGGGTTTATTTAATTATTTTTATACCAAAAATAAGCTTATATATTCGAAAAATGAACAAATATTCTTTTTACGTCCAATTCAAGCGTCCAATTTAAGTATAGACTGCAATGTCATCGATGATTGGGCAGAGCACGTCCAGAAAGCCGTAACTTATCTTTGATATATGTACGAAGAAGTAACTTCAATCTTAACACTCCCCGATCGACTATGTAAATGTCGTAGCAACTCCATCAAAATGTTTGAAATTAAACATTAAGTTTTTTCATCATTGTACTACAAATATTTGACGAGCTTTAGCGAGTTTTTGAATAATAGGATCACACCCAGTTTTCTACTCCGCACGGCGCACAGTCGCTATGCCTATAATATCTATATAGTGACGTCGCTTGACGTCACTTTCTTTCAATTAATGCGAGAGCAAGAGCACTGTGCTGTGCTCAAGTGCCAAGCATACATAAGCGGTTATGTGACTTGGGCCAAGTCGTAATACCAAAAAAAAGAGACTTCGAAGTTGCTCTACTGCACAGTGCACTGCGTGTTGTTTTAACGCGTGGCGACCGACAATACACTTCCATGTTAGTTGTGAATTCTCTCTGTGCTTAATTAGAGCTTAGACTTTGTTTCGACATTTGTGGAACTGGTATATAAAAAATAAATTAAAGATTTTTCTCTAATATACTTACGTTGGAAAATCTCTTGCTTATCTAGAATATTTTATTTTCTATTTATCGAACTTTATTTTATTTTTTGTACAGGCGTTTCTCCAACTAATTTCACGAAATTGAAGATCAACCATTCTGAAGAAAAACTATCAATTTAATTCCCGCATTAGTAATGGCAGAAAAATCATCGAGGTCAGAGTTCGATGATTTTATGAAAGAAATGGAAGAATTCGATATTCAGAAAGAACTTCCAAATCTTCTTAAATTTGCTGAAGACATTAAATATGTACCCAATAAGAAAAAAGGGCCATCGAAGCCTAGGCAAACTGAGAAGAGAAGCGAAGAAAGTAACACGGGAAAAAGCCCTCAGGAGCTTCGAGATACAGCTGAAAGAGTCGCAGAAGACAGTCGAAAAATGGCGAAGACAATACAGGTAATTCCGTTTGAAGAAAGAAAGAAAATAGAAGATGTTGTTGGGATTGGCCCACCAGAGTATATGTGTAAGGAGAAGGCTGAAACGAGTCAAGAGGAAGTTAGTGTATTTGCTTCTTACTCTGCGGCTAAGCGCTATAATGATAGTTGGACAAATAAAAGTTTAAAGCAGACTGCAATCAAAGATGACAACTTGGATCGTTTAGAAAATAATAGGGAAACAG
Organism: Eupelmus urozonus; assembly: GCA_900480035.1. NCBI lineage: Eukaryota > Metazoa > Arthropoda > Insecta > Hymenoptera > Eupelmidae > Eupelmus > Eupelmus urozonus. Next base: position 62,707 of record UELX01000561.1, read on the forward strand.
TAGAAACTGAGCCAACTGAAGATTCTTTCGCTGCATGGAGCATGAAGCGCATGGGGAAACGTAGCAGTTAAATCATAGGTGATAATGTAAAAATAATAATGTAAACATTATGGCTAGCTTCAGCAAGTCTTTCATTAGTTATTAAAATATAATTTAAGTATAAAAATATATCGGATTTTTTTTTTTTGAAACTAAAATCTACCCATCTTTTCATCAAAGTGCTCCCAATCCTTATCTGTCGACTATTTCGAAATGCGCTCACGCCTGGAACAAATTTTTTTAAATCGTTAGATATTATTTTTCATTTTTTTTTACCGTAACTATGCACTGATAGAAAAATTATGAATAAAAAATAAAAAAAAATGGGAAAAATTACTATTGTTTATCAACTCTCTGGTAGGTAACACGAATATGTGTTCAGTGTTTAAGTCTACGGAATGTGGCATAAAACCATACACGATGCCGGGTGATGCTTGAAGCTACTGTAGCAACATTTCAGAGGTCCGCCCGGCAGTTCGTATCACTTGATACATAAATAAGAAAAAGGGAAAAAAAAAAGGTATGGACAAAAGGTTACGAGTCACTTGCTTGGCCAAATAGGTTGCATGTGGATAAACCAAAGTCATATCATACTATTGTTCACCGTAACTCTTGAGATATTGTCGACATTTTGTAAATATTACTAGCATGGAAAATAGTAAAACAACAAAAAACACCGCAATTCCCTTTTCGACGAATTTTCACGACACAAAATTCACTATTTATATTGGTAAAAATTTCACAAAATTATTTTTGATTTTTTTATTTTCTATATTGTTTGTACGTATTGTATTATATATTTGTTTACTTTGCAATCATAATAAACATATACGTTGTATATTATAAATCTGACTCAAAACTCATTTTTATCATCAAATTTGCAGAAAAAATCAAGAAGTTTGAGTTTTAAGCATTGTAAAATAAGGTACAATTTTACGAGTCAACATAGTAAAAATTTCCATGCTAAATTATAACTCTTCCAATGACAATAATTACCATTCTCACTAGGAAAAGAGCGCGTAATGATTGTTACAAATTGTTACGATTGAAAATATAGTAATTTTTCCACCTTTTTTCTCAGTGTGGGTTGTACTGAGACCTATCATAAAAAAAAATTTACTTTATACAATGTAATTACTGTAATAGTTTCATCAGATTGCTTAAGTGCAAATTTTGTAACTTTTCGAAATAAATTGAAATATTGGAAGTTTTGGAACGCATTTGGTAGTCTAGATTCAAATTTCAGAACACGCCCATAAAATAATTGCCGGCTATTTTTTGTCCGAAATATGCACAAGCAAGCATATGTGGTTATGTGACCTGATCCCAAACCCCAAAAAGATCGCATTCGCTTTGTTATTATTTCTACCGCTTGGAGGCAAACTTCCATGTCAGCTGAATTTTTCGTAAGCTTAATATAGCTTTTCACCGGGGCGTTTTTTTCGTTTCGATACTTCTTCAGATTTAGTAAGTGAAAAATAAATCAAAGATTTGTCTCGAATCTACGGTGGCAAACGCATATTAATTCTTTTATCGAACTGACGATTATTTTTGTACAGGAGGTTGTTGTTTTCAATATTCGCTCTTTTGCGCTCTGAAGAATATTAATACTAAGGAGCTTAACCGTTCAGACCAGTTTAGTTATTTAAAAACATTATAATGGCAGAACGACCAAAAACCGATGAAGAAAAGAGTAAAGAGTTGATAGAAGATATACTTAATATTGAGAAGATGGATAAGTTTCTTAAGGAGTTTACTGAAAAAAACAATTTAAATGAATTAATGAGATATGTACCTAATAAAAAGAAAGGACCAGCAAAGTTCAGGCAAACTGTCAAAAGGACTGAAGGAAGTAACACTACAGCAAAAAATCCTCAGGAGCTCCGAGCCGCAGCTGAAAGAGCTGCGGAGGACAGTCGTAAAATGGCGAAGAAAATAGAGGTAATCCGGCCTGAAGAAAGAATGAAAAGAACAGATCTGGAAATGGTTACTAGAATAGGTAAAAATGTAGAGCAAGCTAGGGTCGAAGGTAATTACTCAAGTGACTTAAAAAATTATGAGAAAATGACAGAAACTGAGCCAGCTGATAGATCTTTCGCTGCGTGGAGCTTGAAGCGCATGGAGAAACGTAACAGTTAAATTGAAGATGATGTGCTGTGGAGAGTTCGCTTAAATATTTAATATACATGTATAGTCTCTTCCTTTAGGTTGTACACGAATTGAATGTATAAGATTTACTTCTAAAAAAACAGTTGTTGACAAAAAATAATATTTTATTATATGTATTATGTATTGTTGATAATATTGTCCTTAATAAATAAAAAGTTAAATTTTATTTAGAAACTTTAAAATTAGAAAATATTTCTTAATAACCTTGTTCTCCTTACTAATCTAAAATATATATCAGATTTTTGTTGAAATTATAAACATTATAATGAATCTAACGAGTTATCTAACGTTTGTTCTTTAATAGTAATGGCCAGGAAGCCCAGCTCACAAGTGCTTAATGCTCCAAAATACTTAATTTATAAACACTTGAAACGTTACTTTAAAAATTTTTATTTTTGACATTTTTTCATTCTTAAAAAAAAGATAATTTGCTTTCTCTAGTTTCATTATTTTGTTTTCAAACTTAATTAGTGACTTTTTAAAACTATCTAGCTTATGCGTATTTAGATTCAAAATGTTCATATCCCGAGTACTTGTAATAAATTATATTTTAACATAATAAATAAATACGTTTATCATTTTTAAAAACTATTTTATTGATCTCCTATTTATAATTAAATATTTTCGATGAGCGCATATTGTATGAACGAATGAAGCTTTCGCATATTAGCAATCGGTTATTTATACAATGCTGAGCTTCGGAATTTTACACGTTTTTCATTTATACATGTATTAAAATAAATTGACTAAATAAAGTATTCGAGCTTTCTAAACAAAGTATTCAATATTAATCGCATCTTATTCAAAATAAATTTATTTTAAAAACCAAATCAAGTTTAAAGAAATTAAATGTCAAAGAATTGACAGCGATTATTTTTTGTACTGTAACCATATTTATGCTATACCACTTCGTTAAAGTATAAATATCAAACAGTTTACTCATGCTAAATTGTCCGCCTAATCACCCGCCCCTCATTACCCTGTCCATATACCTAAACCTAAATCCAACAATACCATCCACTCAAACACATCAGCAAATCTCTAATAATCCGACCTCTCACCGTCGTAGCCATCCAAATATAACGGAACAGACCGCCTCATTAGCGCGATCCTCCAGGCACTCATAGATACCTACTACGCGCGCATTAAAATCCTCTTTTAAAGCAAAACCGATCCCCTCGGCCTAACTCTTACAAATACCAGATCTCCCCGCGTATAAGCCAGACTTGCGAATAAAACACACACACTCTCGCTGTGTGTACACCAGGCAAATGAGAGAAGAAAAAAAAAGGGACGCTGAAAAGTGGGAGCTGTATACCTAGTAGAAGCGCGCGCAGGACGAAAGTGGGGATCTCTTGAGCCAAGTTCATCCACTCCTCACGTCCGCGTCTTTAGTTAGCTCCGAGCACTCGTGAGGCTCGCGCTGCAGGTGCGGCTACTCGCTAGGTGTGTATATACACTCGCTGCAGACTCTGACCATATACTCGCTGAAAGTGAATCTCAATCCAGTTTTACGGACGGGAGTAAAAAGAGAAGAAGGTGAGTTGCTTGTGAGAGAAAAGTAAAAGGGTTACTGTATGGTTTAGGTTGCGGCGCGCTTGGATGGGTTTTCACGCGTAAAATACGAACGTTTTGCGATTGAGTAACGGAGAGGATGAGTTTGTCGCGTGGTGGTCGTGGTTTTGTGGGCAGCGAGGTATTAAGGAGACGTGGGTTATGGGCTCGGAGAGTGAGGAACGCAGAAGGAATCTTATTATGTATTACCGTTATGTTTTTGTATGGGACTGACGTGTTGAGGAAAGTTTCCGAGTTTTGTAGATGTGAGTTTATGGGATTTTCGTGTAAAAGTTTTTGTTGATTAGTTTTTGGTTTGGGTGATTGTTTGGGAATTCGTTTTTATTGGTTCACTTTTGGAGATTGTTTGAATTATTGCGCTGTACGTTATATTTTTATATTTATTATGATAGAAAAAAGTAGCAGCTAGAATAAATTCTTTATTATGAATAAAAAACGCTTAAAATAATAGCCTTTTTAAAATCTTAAAATAGTTGAAAAAATTTATAAACCTTAAAATAATGATATTACGTATGCAAACGCTCGAGGACTATTACTTAATTCATAAAATCAAGGACTGGTTTTAGATATATTACAAGTTATCTCATCGGCAGAGAATCTGAAAAACTATTACCTTGAGGATAAAATATTATATACATAAAAAACTATTTTTAAACACTATCTTTTCAAATTATAATTCAAACGAAATTAAAAATTCTTATAAACCGTAAATGAAATTCATAAAAACAAAATTTATGATTGAATAAGTTTACTTTTCAATTTCTTATGAAAAGATAATTCTAAAGAATAGTAAAAAGTAATAATATAATCATGATGAAGTCTTCAACATATTACAATTAAGTGGCTAAAAACCTATTTCGTTATAGCTCGCGCTTTCGAGCTGTAATTTGACAACGTTGTTATGTCACTAATTGTTTTAGGCTTCAGCACTGTATATAATTAATTTTTATAACAGTAATTAGACTAAACTGTTTACACATAAACAGAAAAAATCTCAAAACATTAAAATTTGAGACATTACACGCTCATAAACACCACAATAAAACTCCAAAAATCTCAAATCGATTATTTTTTAAAAAACCTAACGAAATTAGTCTACTAAATTTCAAAAACTGAACACATGTCTGGATCCGTTACAAGGATCCATCGCGATAATCGATCGACTCACGTATACAGCACGCGCTGATCGGATAATCAGTCGACGTCCTGACCTCGAAACGCGCAGCCTCCGCGTGATGCAATTCCAGGCATCTGGGAGATCCTCACAGACGACCTTGAACTCACTTTCCACGGCACGATCAAAGGTGAACGGCCGTTCACCTGCCCGCACCTATAACCATAAGCGTCTTCCCTCCGGATGCGCTAATGGTGTTTGCGTTCTGATTATTAGTCGAGTACTTTAAAAGTATGGAGAGCTGGAATGTTTTTGTTAATGTTTCTACAGAAGCGGAAATATTTTTTACAAATGTTTTTTTGGATTAATAAATAAATGAACTGATTGATGGTAATTCTTTAAAATGAGCAACTATACAAATTTTTTCAAATGAATTTACTATAACCAAAATTTAATTCTGTTGCGTTTCTGCTGAACGAGTTTTAACTGACACTATCAAATTTTCAAATTTTAGTTTATGCACTTCTCTTTTACAAGTCTAACATAATATTCTGTTGTAAGGACGCGTGCGAAAAAAATACAGCCGAAATCGTAAACTAAATGATACTTTTCTTCTGAAATTTTCGTATTATTGCAAAAGAGTTGCATTAAAACTGTAAGCCGGAATATTATCATTATTTCAGAATCATTATCTCACGAAATCATCATCGCATTTAATACACATCTTTCATCAACTAAATCAAGAATACTTAGTTTTATAATTAAAAGTTAATTTTCTAAAAAAATATAAAATATGAATATTCTTTTTGCTTAAACACATTTTAATATAAGCAAGAAACTTTTTGGTACTGCAAATAACACAAAAAATATGTAAATAAAAAGCGTTTTCCATCAAACCCGCATGGAGTAACAAATCTATCCCGTTTATTTATAGATGCAAAACAGACTCAAAAATATGAATTTTTTTAAAACAATGTCGTCATGATTGCACTTAAAAATTGTTTTAAAAAAATCGAAAGTGGAAAAAATAAAATTTTATTTAAGCTCTAATGCACTTGAAACACGTTACTACCATTAAAAAATCGTCTTAATTCGAGTTTGCGTATTTTTATAATTTTTTTTAGTACATTTTCATTATTTAACTTCATTATTTCTCGTTATAAATAAGGAATGTAAATGTATGCAAGTTACGGTATTATTCATATTATTTACTTTTATAAATTATTATTATGTTAAATATTGTATATAACGAAATACCTCGTTTAAATTAGAAGATTAAGTCATTTACATTGTATGTAAAATTGCATTCATTTTATTCCTTATCGTCATCCTCTCATCATAAGAAATCGTAAACAATACTTGTATTACTATAACTCTATTGCTTGACTCTATAGAGAAAGAAGAATTATCAAACTGAGAATACCTTGATAAAGTTTTCTATAAATCCAATTGCTTCTAGAAAATGCCGCCAATAAACTCCTGGAAAACGATATTCGTAACCGGTGGTGCCGGCTACATCGGCAGTCACTGCATCATCGAGCTTTTGGAGTCTGGCTATGAAGTCGTGGCCATCGACAATTTCACCAACAGCGTGACCGAGGGTAAAGGCGACTCGGCCGCCTTGAACCGAGTGGAAAAAATAACGGGCAAAACAGTCAAGTTCTACGATTGCGATTTGCTCGACAAAGATAAGCTCGAAGAAGTATTCAATAAGGTAATTCAAAAAATTCTTCATACTTTGGTCCCTTGTAAAGTTTGAATGATTTTACCAACGTATTTTTATTTGTTATTTCAGCACAAAATAGACTGTGTTATCCACTTTGCTGCCATCAAGGCCGTAGGAGAATCTATGCAAGTTCCTCTTCACTATTACAAGAATAACATTATTGGTGCTATTAATTTATTAGAGGTAAGCTATTTTGAAGTTTTTGTTTGAGGAGCTATAATAAATTACTTAAAGGTCAAACTGACAAAAAATGTATGGGTATAATTATAATTTTAATATAAAACATGCTTACTTTTTTAGGTAATGAAAGCCGCTGGATGTTTCCAGTTGGTATTCAGCAGTTCGTGTACCGTTTATGGAGAACCAGAGACCCTCCCGATCACAGAGGACCATCCTACTGGTAACATAACGAACGTCTACGGTAGGACAAAATACTTCATAGAAGAGATGCTCAAAGACATATCGATAGCTGAGAAGGTGATTTAATTAGAAATTATTAATTAAAACATTTTTAATATAAGAAAAGTAATCTAATTAATGGTTGTTTATAGAGTTGGAATATCATTCTGTTAAGGTATTTTAATCCTGTTGGCGCTCATCCTAGCGGCTTAATAGGTGAAGATCCAACAAAACAGTTTACGAATCTTATGCCATTTATAGCACAAGTAGCCCTCGGTCAAAAATCAGAAGTGACTATATTTGGTGGAGATTACCCTACGAAAGACGGAACAGGTACTTTAAAAAATTTTTATAACAAGTCTTTTAATGTTTCCATATAATTTGATTTGATTTTGTAAATTTAGGAATTAGGGATTACATTCATGTAATGGATTTGGCATCTGGCCACGTTGCTGCCTTAAATGCGCTGCATAAACAACATTCAAGACTTAAAATTTACAACCTCGGTACTGGAAGTGGGGTTTCCGTTCTTGAATTGGTGAAAACTTTCGAAAAAGTTACAGGAACCTGTGTACCGTACGTAATTAAAGACAGGAGGGATGGCGATATTGTGTCGATGTTTGCGAATACGAGTTTAGCGGAAAAGGAGTTGGGCTGGAAGGCTAAATTCAATATTGAACAGATGTGTAAGTAATTAAAAATTATTTTATACGAAATTTTTTTTTATTATTTTAAGCTTATTGTAATTGAATATCATGAATTTTTAGGTCGAGATTTCTGGAGGTGGCAAACAATGAATCCGACTGGCTACCGGACGCCTTATAAGAACGGAAATTCGGTTTAGCATTAATAATTACCTCGATAAATAACTTCGTGTGTCAGTATAAAACCAAAAGAAATAGAATTCTATATTTAAAACAACGTTTAATTATTGACAATTTTTTATACAAAATATATCTAAATTTTGTAATAAATAAGATCTTTATATAAAAAACAGTCTTCATTTATTTACGCATACTATAGAAAAATAATATCTATTTTATAGTATGCTTTTCAGGTACTTATTTATATTATACTGTAGAATATAATGATAAATGTTGAAATTTCAAAACTTCCAAGCCCCAACTAGTCCATTCCGGTAATAAATACCGAGCGAAGATTTCTAAGCATTTTGGATTTTCAGGCAAATAAGATTTGAGAATTTCTAAAACATAAATATTACGTAATATATAAAGTTCTAGATTAATAAATTTATTAAGTAGATAAATATTATTTCTACTTACCTGTCAGGGGAGGCTTGTGAGAATGGACAGCACTTGGAACGCTTATTATTATTTTTTTATCAGGAATATTAAAATTAGCATTTAAAGTCGAAGTTCCTATGATTAATTGTTCATATGGTTGTTTACCATGCACGTCGTCAAAATTACAAATGGTTTGACCGTTCTGCGTAATCTAAAAATTAATATATAGTGTGAATTATTATAAAAATAATTTAATTGGATTTGATTATACTACCTTCAGCCAATACCATCTTGC
>UELX01000562.1:0-71233 GCA_900480035.1 Eupelmus urozonus
AGCGAGAAAAAAAAAAAAAAAGCGAAGAATAAAAAAAAAAAAAAATCGATGAGCGCAACGAGCTCGCGCGATTATATCCAAGTCAACGGTTTCGCCTTCTGGGTTTCTGGTTTCCGAGTGGCTGCATGCAGAAGCACTTTCTTCGCTCGCTGCAGTTGCCATGGAAAGTATTTCGAGATTACGCAACCAACAGCCGAGCGCGAGCGAGCACGCGCCGATTAAACTATGAGCGCGCGCGCGCGCGTGGGGCTTCGACATCGGAATCGCTAATTTCGTATATGCGCGCGCCTGCCGAGCTCTACTCTTTCTCTCTCTGTTTCTTCTGCAACGAAGAAAAATCCGAGGCTGTGGCGCAAACCGCAGACCGGCCAGATTTTCCTTTTTTCTCTTTTATGTAACTGGATGGAGGGGCGGGGATATGGCCGCCGCTGGTAATTGCCTGCTCTTCTTTTATTTTTCCTTCTTTCGCGCGCGCGACTTTTTTGCGAGAGAGGCCTTAATGGCAATGTTACATGCGCGCGCTGTTTGTTATGGTTTGATGGCCGCGCTGGTGAAACCTGCGATGATTTTTTTTTAATATAGTGAGGTTTTGGATGTGGGCTCATGCAAATTTGAGATGGGGCAACGAGCGGGTTTCGTGAATTCGGATCATCTGAGCGCCGGGATATTGCAGCTGTGATTTATCGCCGGGCTCGCGCTGGATTTCGAGTTAATTAGTTTATTCATTAAATCAGTCGGACGCCGGAAGTGAAATATCTACGGGGAAGAATAATTCTCTCGAACTTTCTAGCAAAAGTACACTTTTCGATTACTCGCATCCCAAATTAGCACCTTTTACCAGAGCAGAGCAACCGTGGTCTGAGCGGCTCCTAAAAGGAACGGACCTTAGCGCGCAGCAGACGACGCTTGCGAAAAAGTGAAGGAAAAAAAACACAGAGCAGCTCGCTAAAATAGAAAACGCCGCCTTTGGAGGCATCGCGCGCGGAAAGAAAGTCCAGTGGTCGGAAAGACACGCGCTTTGTTTTCCCGCATCGCCCATATTTAATATACGAGAGCGCACTGGCTCGTTAACCGCGCAGTGGTAGCGATCTTATGTACAGGATGAAACTGGCTCACTTGCTGTTTCGATCTGCTGTTGTAGAAGATCGGCTAGGAAATTGAGTAGGAGATGTAACTAGATTGTTTTATTGTTGAAATTATTGTGGCTGTTGGGTTATGCTCTAGTTAGGCGCTAGTTAGGGCCTGATTGAAAAGATCCTATATAAATCTATTGTAATAATAGGAATTTTTTAAATTGCATTTACATTAATAAATACATATAAAATATTTTTTATTAGATTTCATAGTCCCCACGAATTATTTACTATTGTGGGCCCTAGTTGAATTTAAGTCGTTAAACTTAGAAAGTTCGCACAAGGCAAAACGCTTGCAGATACGCAAAAAGTATAATTTGAAGTAAGTTGTTTGGATATCGAGTCTATGAGCAATAATTGCACTAGTGACACGAATTCAGTTATTTAGTCGTTCGTTAAAGAGCCGTTCAATTATTTTATTGACGTGGTAATTTGCGTATAGAATATAATATCTTGAAACGAGAAAATTGCACTGGCCTTAGCGCGCGAGCCAGCTATAGTCATTATTTTAGGTATTGTCCTTGAGGAACAAGAAAATTTACATAAAAAGATAAACTGCTTGACTGCAATTATCTCTGTCATTACTTGACCTTGTCACTCGCACACACTCGCAATCATGCTATAATACACTTAAAAACTCAAAGCCAACGTTCAACCCAACCAACCCGATCCATCCTCAACTTCCATTCATCAGAAGATCAGAATTTCTCCTTATATACAAAAAGCAGAAACTTTCCCGCACCGAAGCTCAACGACGCGGCACCCTTAAACTTTTTCCTTCCTCAGCCGATTCCAGATCAGCCTGGCCGTACAAGAGGCCACACGGCTCTCTTCCTTTCCCCGGAGACCGGAAGTCGCCGGGGACCAGAGCGGAAAGAGCGCTTATATATCTCGGAAGAGCGCGGCTCTACATACGCGCGTCGCTCGCTAATTCGCGGAAAGAATTACGCCGATATGACGGCGAGTGCGCTGGTTACGAGAGCCCGAGGGGTGGGAGGATAATTTATACAGTTTATCGGGCTCGTTACCGGGCTCGCTGCTACGCGTGCGGCTTGAGTCTGGTTAAGGTTGGGGATAGGTTTTTTTTCTTTTGAGGAAAGTGGGATTTGTGGGTTTGAGAGATGGATGGTGGGTTGGGATTATCGGTTGGTCAATAGTAGTTTTTCGGTGAGTGGATTTAAATGGTGGGTTTGAATAGAGAGGTAGATTGATCGGATTGATTCTATTGTTGGTCTGTTTGCTTAATCTGATTTTGTAATGAAAGCAAATTGTAGATATTGGAATAAAAGTCGTCATCAGAGTGTCAATAGGATGTGGTTTCCAAATCATTCCATAAATAGAACTTTTATAATGGGTTCCTAATTTCGTAAGTCATTGAAATATTTATATAAAGTTATTATTTGATTGTGAATTTTAATAAATTCTGAGACTTACTCTGAAGGAATAAGTTTTATTTATTTTCATATAGAAAGATGTGAGAGGTAATGGTTTTATCACTTTTTTATCATTTGAGAACGAGGTGCAACTGATACAGTTAATGAACTTATAGTTATAAATGTTACTAGTTCATTAGGACTTGTGAGTCAACCGTAAATGGGCCAGTCTTCTTATTTAGAGAAGCCATAAATTTACTGATTAAAGAATTATCAATAATATAGATTCATCATATTCACATCTATTTCAACAGATACACAAAAACATGTTTTGCCATCTCGTCAGCTTCTCAGTACATACAGTAAACATCTCGATAATCAATAATTTCAAAAATACTCTAATCCAAATATTCAATCCAAATATGCACAACACAAAATCACTTCAAATCATCTACAACCCAATTATACACTCATCAAACAAACCAACCAAACGCAATCATGCATCTCACCAGCATCCATTTCAATTCTCCTCCAACCGACAAAAAAACCTACCCAACATTACAAACTCCTGGAAAACGAACATAGCTAAAATCATTCCAGCGTTTTCGCTACTCTCTAAGCTCGCTCGGCCATCTTCATGCTTTGCCGGACAAAAGAAGCCCAACGGAGAGAAGCACTCGGCGCGCTCGGGTATTTCACTTTCAAATTTGCTCGCGAGGCGCGCGAAGATAAGCGGAACGCGCGGCGCGGGCAGGAAAAAAAATCAAGCAGTCATTAAGATAAGGAACGCGAGCGAGCAGCGGCGCGAGCAGCTCGATTTTGTCGATCCTCATCTTTTCAGGAACGAAAGCAAGAGTTTTTTTTCTTGTTGGTGTATCTTTTGGCTTGATTTGTCGATGGTTTTGACGGGTGCATTTACAGATGGGTTGTCAGATAGAGGATTTTTTTTTTTTTTCTATTTTTGGGATTGATTTGGGTCTGGTTGTTTTGCGAGCTGCGAGATAATGAGGGGTTTGAAAAAGTAGGAGATTAAATGTTTAATATTGGTTTTTCGTTAGAATATGTATATTGAGGAAAATCGTAACAACAAACACAAATGTAGATCAGTCAAACTATTGTTAAATATTTGTCTTTGCATAAATTGTTCTATACAATAAACACACATATACTACCAATAAAGTAACGTATATTCAATAAGTTTCTACTTAAATTTCAACTGAAACTCGCAGACAAACGAAATAATTCATCATTACTCCCGAGCTCCAGCCGAGCAATTATTTTCTAAAAATATTTGCATTCCTTATCTCACACATTAAAACACACACACACGCATACACTCACCGAGCATTCAACAAAAACTATATAATTAAAAATAGATTATTTCCAAGCAATAAACCGCTCTTTATTTCCTCAAAACCATCATCTCCACAACCACCTCCACAGCAAGCCTCGCAGAATCTTCCGACTCGTTAACTCCTCAGAAAAGTGTAACGCTCGACGAGAAACCCGGAGATATCCATATAGAGTGAAGGGAACGCAACGTGGCGCAATTTTTTTCCTTCCCGAGCCTGCCTCTCTCTCTTAGCTCGTTGTCTCTCGTGCAGCATCTGCGCGCGATGCGACCTCCTCCCCCGCTCTCCGCGCGCGCTCGCACCTGTGTACATACGGAGCGCTCCGTGTATTATCTCTGCGCGCGGGGCTTGCGTTGCGAGCCAGCGGCTTTGTCATCCGATCGACACACTTCGCGCCGTCGCTGATAATTCGTAATCTCCAGCATCTTGTCCGACCTACGTGGCTCTCGGGTTTGCCGTGGCGCAGTTTGCTTTTCAGGAATTTTTTCCTTTTTTTCGGCTTTTTAGGTGTGATGGGTTGGAGATGGATGATGGGGGTTTGGAGCTAGATTGGGGTGAGATTTGTGGGAGGATATTTTGAGGGATAAATAAATTGATAAATAAATTTCTTGCGTTACCTATATAGCATATATAAAACTCTATTCTCTTCAGTAATATTTATTTTTTAAATTGCGAACATAAAAAGAAAAAAATTCAAATGCTAAACATCGCTACAAATAAACCAGAAAATTTCATCTATCCGTTCGCGCAAAAATTTCATCATTCCCAACAACAATTTCATTAAAAACCATCCAGCTCACGCGCATCCCGCATTTAAATATCTCGCCGTCTGCGCGCGAGTATAAAACTTTAGTTTCTACTTCTCGCTCTCGTGTAGGCCTTTATCTTGTTTTCTCATATGGTCTCTTTATTTCCTCATCAATTAAAAAGCGCGGCTTTTATCTCGTTACACTCTCATTGCTCGCAGCATGCGGTGAGCAAGCTAGGCCCGCCGCGTAAACGGCTCACAATATATACACACTTTTGCCGCAGTTTCCTCGTACGGCTAAATCCTCTTATATACAGCTTCGCTCGAAAAGTATAATATACTTGGCTTTTTCAGGGATGCTGAGGTTTCCTTGTCTCTGACGCGCGGCTGTTGCTGTCTCGGTTAACGTTAAAATGGGATGAAGTCATTAAGAGGGCTTTTATTGCGGTTTTTATTGCCGGCTGAGATGATGGTTCGTCGTGAGAGATTAGTACAAAGGATTACGTTTTACGGCGGGTTGTAAACGTCTTTGCGAATCGTTAATTTTAGAGGAAATGATGAATTTGTATGTGTCTAAACCTGTAAACCTTTTGTTTCTCGCTGTGCTCTGCTCTCTCGCTGAGATTGTAAAAAAATGGAAGATTTTCGCTTATTGTTGTACGTTGATGTGGAATCTTATTGCAAGAAAAGTAACTGTCTGAATACTCATAAGTTATTTTAATATTTTTATTTACTGTGCACATACTAGTTATTTCTATTTGATTAGCCGTAATAGAACTAAAATAGAACCGTCAGATGTTTCGATAAAATGAAAATTTTTAAAAGTATTAGGAAAATTATTGAATCAAATTCTTTTAGAAAAACATTTAGACCTCTCTTTCAAAAACAGTACAGCCCGTAACAGTGTAACACATTCAAGTAGTGATAGCATAAATTTTATAAAAAAATTAGTTCTTATACTTGTGAGAATTATCAAAGCACCACCTCTTAAATTTTGCAATCGCAACGATCTGGCTTTTCCACGATTATTCTTGATTTCCTTCTTCTGTTCCAGTAGTAAACTTTTACCAGAATACTGACGCTCTTAATGAGCGAAATATCCTCTTGTGCTTAATGTAGAGTCATTTTACACTTATTAACAGAGGCATACTTATAACTGATTGAATCTATACCTATTTACTTCAAAACACTGATTATTCCTTTTTTGCATTCAGCGTGAAAAGTGATAAAATTAATAACTAGTGTTAGTAATGTTAAGTGTGTAAAACAGCTAAGTTTATTGAAATAAAATTTATTCTTATGTTTTATTAAATTATTTCCATTCATTATATTTATATGAAATATTAATATATTAAAATACAATACTTACATATACACATTTGAAAATAAGAAAAATTTGAGATGTTTTATCTTACCATTATCTCCTATGTCATTCGATAAATATGCAAATACAAAACGGCAGATGGTCTCTGAGAGTCGTATATTTGTATTGAAATTTTTAATAAAACTAATCTTGAATTTTCAGTAGCAGGCGTGCCCATTTGAAATAATTATTGATTAAAAATTCGAGGTCTTAAGATAAAGAGGTCAGAATTACATAATTCTAATTATTAAATAAAAATATTGTTATTCTAATACTTATTGTAACATAATACTTATATCCTTATCAACATAGTAACACAAAAAAATGAAAATCATTCTCCATATACATTTTTACATAATTACAATGCTCGAGTATATTTTACTCGAAAAGAACAGACAAATTTATCCCCTGCAATAATAAGAACCGATCAAAAACGACTAAAAATAATTTGCTTTATCGAGCACTCAATCACGTACGGCTAATCAGCAAAGATCGAGAAATTTATGTCTCCGCGTCACACCCACTTTTAGACCTATAACGTACACCGACGATCCCGCGCACGCGCATTTACCAAATCGCGAATTCGGCATACTCGTGCGTGAAAAAAAAAAGTATCGATAAAAATACAATCATACATCAAATTAAATATAGAAATATTTACAACAGAACAAACTCAGATAAATTTTGCTTACTGTTACAATCATTAATAACTACAATAGCAATTTCTCGACCAAATCTAGATATTTGTTTATCATCTCGCGTTTTATTATCTCGGCGAATACGATAAAGGAGAACAACAGCGCGCCGGTGAGACAGAGAGGCACACAGCTACAGCTAAAGTTGCGGAATTTCTTTGGTGGCACGTGCGCGAAACATCCACCTGAGGACGACGCTTAAGTGTGTGTGTGCGGCTGATGCTTCGATGGATTTTTCTGACGCTTCGGAGTATGTGCCGCGTAATCAGACTGCGGCGTGGCTGATGCGAACACGGTGAAAAATGAGATTAATTGCTTCGTCTCGCGCGTAAGACGATTTTTTTTCGTTTTGTTCTGCTTTGCGAAATCGCTCGGTTGTGGGTGGTTGGTATTTGCGGTGATGTGGCTCTGATGTTTTTTGGAAGGAGTTTAGGTTTAGCGAGTTTTTATTTAAGATTTGTGATTGTTTGATACTTAGAATGTTGCAGAAAAGGAAATCTGTGATCAAAAGATTGTGCATTATGCATCTGAGGATTAAAGTTCACCCATCCGGTATTTTGCGTAACATATTTATAGTTGCATATATTCAAATTAACATTCATGTACACTATTGTATTTGCCTTATTTTTACAGTATTATAAAAATAGCTAATGTAAATCAATCTTTATAAAAATAACGAACTCTATTGGGAGATATTATAAAAAATAATATAAAATAAAAAATTTTAAAAACTGCTCGAGTATTTTGCAAAGATTAATAAAAGTCTTACTTTTTACTCCGTATCCGATTTCACAGTCGTCTGAATCGGAATAGTCTACTTAATTCAAGGTAAAATAAAACGAGAACAAACTCTGATATCGGAAATTAAACCCTATTACCATATCAAAGAGAGCTTAAAACTAGTAGATTCAAACTGAATTTGCACTGACGAATTTATAATGGGAAAAAATACTTAAAAGCTTGAGACTCAATGTTGGTCGTCCCTTTTTTGAAATATATCTTAGAAATATTAAAGTTTGCGATTTAAAGATAATTTTTTAAATAGAGTACAGTACAATTTTGCATTTGACAATTTTGATTTTACTATTTTGGAAAGGAATTCAAAAATTTGGCGAGACATTTTCAATACTTATTTTTTACATTTAAACTGGTGAAAATTCTAAGGTCGAGAAATACTTATATTAACTTCAATTTCTTATCTCATATGCACGTTTTTTCTTAAACATCTTTCAACTTCAGTAAAACATTTTTTGATAATAAAGATATATCATATTAAAAACCTAACTCAAAGGCCATTTTTAGGTGAAATTTTCATTAAAACGTTAATAAATTTGCTTTTCTTAGCTGCTAAAAATCTAAACTATATTGCCATTAAGTATGATAAAAATAAACATTTAATTCAATTATTTAAAACTTTGAACAGCAATAAATCATCCTAAAATCTCAAATTACAAATAAAACCATTAATTTCTTCACCCCACCCCACCTCAAAGCCAAAACTTCAAAACGCAACCCACCCGCACACTCCAAGCAACCTCTCCAAAAATCATCAAATCAATGAAAACCCAAAGCAAAAAATCAACGCCTCGTCTTATACTGAACTCAAGCGATCATGAATGCGTCGTCGCTCGATAATAATTTACGAGGGCTCGCGTGCGCTCGCACACTAACGCTCGCATTACGCAGGCACTTGCCGATGTGCTTCGACGCCTCATGCGCCAATGACACGCAGCCATATATTTAATCGTTTCGCGGCTTTTCTTTTCTTTTTCGTTTTATTATTATTATTTGTCTCCGGCTCTCGTCTTCGCCGGCATCGATAATTTAATATTCGTATCGATAACACGTGGAATAATATTTTTACGATTATTTCGGGCTGTACGGAGACGTGTGAGTATTTTTATGCCTCTGCAGCGTTGAGTCTGCGTGTAGAATTGATGAGTTAAATTTTTAATTTTTTGGATAAACAGATAGATTTTGATAATTTTCTGAACCTAATCCTTCAAAATACATCTCCACCATTTGTATCTACCAAATAAATTCCAACTACAATCCCTAAAAATTATCTAGTTTTATCGACACCCCGATTATTTAACACATAAAATTAGACAGATCTAGACAGTAACTGGATTAATTCTTCCAGAGATATCCCTCCAAAAATTACCAAACCATCTCAATCCTCCAAACCCCCCACCAAACGTACTAAAAAACCTTCCCGCCAAAAGTCGGCCACTCTTAGCCACTTACAAAAAGAAAAGCACACATAAAAGCCGGCATCGCTTGCCAAGGAAAGGAAACTGACACTCTCGCTGCAGCAGCAGCAGCAGGAGCCAGAGGAAGAAGCAGGTGGTGATGCGGGATACGCGCGCGCCTGCTGCAGGTTGCAGCGGCTGCGCCAGCCACGGCCCTGTACTTACACTCTTGGACTTGACTCGAGCGCTCGCGCGCGCCTTTGGGTTCACGGTCTTCCTGCTCGAGTGTGTATGCGTGTAGCTGCGAGGGGAGAGCTGTATAGTGCCGACGAGGTGGATTATATAGAGTTTCCTCGATTTTCGTGGAGATAAGGAGGCCGTTGGATGGAGCTGTGGTGACGAGCGGCTGGGGATAGGTCAAGGGAAATAATTGTTATATCTGTTGGTTTGAGAAACGTTTTTTGATATTTTTTAGTTTTATACTGTTTTTAGAGGTTTACGGATTGTGTATAACGAATTGAAATTTAATGTAATTAGGTCGCGTTAATCTTTGATATTTTTAGGTTCTATAACAAGTCGTAATTAGAGCAAAACCAACGTAATACAATGTAATTAAGTAATTATTAGGGCCAATATATTTGAGTCTGTTTATGATTGAAATTGTAATGATTTAAAGCTTGTAATGCTTTATAAACATCAGTATATCTTGGTAATGCGTGAAACCGCAACATTTAAGCGTTATCTAAATACAAACAAAAACGTTTAATGAGCTGATATATATTACCTAAAGAGAAATTTCGAACATTCCTTTAAACCATTAAGTACTCTTAATTAACAGTTTCCTCCAATTCTGCAACTTAACAATAAATAATAAGACTAATGAAATACCTATTAATAAATCTATTGATTACCTACTTTTATGATTTATCATACACACAAAAGAAGACCTTTCTTCTAAATCACTCATAAACCCAATTAAAAACATCCAACAAAACCTGTTTAATAACCAAATAACCAACATCTAAACCAACAATAATAAAAAACTCTAAAAATCCCCTTAAAAAAAAAGCTCTCCAAACCTCTCACACCTCTAGCCCTCCCGATAAAGAGCCAGCCCCGTAAGTCTTCGGCTCGAAATCGATAATACTCACACACTCTCTTTTTTAACGGATGCTGAGATTCGGCTGCGCGAGCTCTCTCTGCAGCTCTAAGGCTTCGCCGTTTCCCTCCGCGCGCAGGACGATGACACGCGGCGAGACGGACAGGAAAGAAGGGAAGAACGAAAAAAAAAAGGAAGGACGAGAGAAGCGCGACATATGTTGTATCCAACCTGCTGCTGCTGCTGCTGCAGTGCGCGGGTATAGTAATATGCATTCCGGAGATGCGAGAGAGCTGGCATACAAAGGAGCAGTCTCCGGCCTTCTTTTTTTTTCGCTGCTTTCTCGGGTTCGTCTTTCTTCTTCTCGTGAGTTGGTTCGCGCGTTTTTGCCTCGTTTGGAGATGGATGGTGGATGAGTGGTTGGGTGGATGATTGGTTGTGATGATTTGGTGAGGATGGTGGATTGGGTGGGTTATTGTTGTGGGTGATTGATGTTTTTGGGGGGCAGGTTTGAGATGATGATTATTTTATTGTTTTGGTAGGGGAATTAAGAAAGGGTTTGAGTTGTGAGGAGATTTAGTCGCCTATATCTTTCATTCTTTGGACTTTTTTACCGTTGGATGGCGAAGGGAATGACATTATTACAAGACTCTAATTCAAAAACATCAAAATGTTATTTAATATAATTAATACTAAAAGAAAATTATTGATAAAAAACATTAAATTTATTTTTACATCCCACATTAAAAGATTATAAAATACTATTTAGCTTAAAACACATCAACTCGTTAAAAATAAACCTAAACTCTCTAAAACAGAATCAGCCGCATCAAAGCAGCTCCCGGCTCCCATCCCGCATCCACAATCCAGCTTATCAAGTCACCTCACATCCATCCGCATCTCTATACAGCTCTATCGCTTCCCATACTCTCTCTCTCCCTCCCAATCCCCCATCTCCTTACCCAGCCATCATCACACTCACACATCCACAATCCTAACCATCCTCTCTCTCTCTCTCAAAAAAGGCGAACACAGCACATTCCCTCTTCCATTTTCTCCTCTACATAACAATACCAGCTCGTGAACTCGGATGAGCTCTGCTCTCGTCATTCCCCAGCAGCAGCAGCAGCAGCCGCAGTCATACCCACACGCGTACATGTACCTATATATAGAGACGCGGAGAGGCAGCAACGAGAGAGCCGCACGTACGTATATAGCGAGAGGCCGCACAATGGATCGGCCGCCGGAAGCCTCGCTACCTGTCTCCCACGACTGATGCAGCAGCCTCCAAGCGCGCGAGCTCAGCTCTCTGCACGTGTGACTGCGCTCAAGCGAGCCTCCAGAGATGTATAGGTGGGATACACCGGCCGTATGGATATGTATACGTGAGCGGACGGATGTTGCTGAGGTTGACGCCGCTGGGTATGACCGGCCTCGGGCTAATGCCTTTTTTTTTTTTCACGCTTTGCTTATGGATGAAGAGGTGAATACAAGTTTTGGTGAAGGATTGATTTTTTATGCTTGATGAAGATGTGGTTTATTCTGGTTGGTGTAGTCACGGGAGGAGATAAAGCGCGGTGAGTCCCCGCGTGGAGAAATTTAAAGTCTGCAGTTAGATCAATGGCGATTGTAGATAAAATTGATAATGACTGATAGTAGATCGGCTGTGTCGATGCTCGATTTTACCGGAAATCTATCTACCACATTCGCACTACACTACATTCAATCTTTCACATTTCTTTGATACTCCGTTCGATTAATTTTATCTCAATTACGTAAACCTTGTAAAATAAGCCAGAAAACATTTGTAAAATAACGCTACGCATCTGTTACAAACTCGACGATTAAACGACATCTCTCCAACGCACAAATTCCCTACTCTTACGTAAAGACATAAATACAGATCTCATAAATGAGGAGCGCGAGCACGAAAGCAGCGCTCGTACTCACTGTTTGAAAAAGCCAGCTCAAGAGCTCCTAGAGAAAGAAGAGCGCGAGAGCCGAGACAATAGAGACCACACGGGAACGACATGAAATTCCTCAAAGACGGGGAATACAAGCGCGAGAATTGAAAGAGAAAAGACGCGTGTGCGTGCTCGCATGAGAGACACATCATGTATACGCACACACATGTGCCGATGGCTATAGAGAGAGAGAGTCGAGGAGCAGATTACAGATCGCGCGTTTATACGCAGCTTTCTATGCCCTTCGCGTCTCTCCTGTCTTTCTCTCGTCCCTTTCATCTGGGGAGCTACGCGACGGGATTACGGAATGAGGCTGCGCCCGTGAGTTGGAGAGAGGTAGATCACCCCGGCGCTTTTGGAAAACAGGTGGAAAACGAGCTGACAGTGGTCCAGGCTGAGTTTCTTCTTCCTGCCCTTATGTTTCGAGGATGGATTTTTTTTTTTTTTTTTTGAGGAGAGAGTGAAAGAGATTTTTTTTTTGAGGTGCAAGGTGCATTGGATGTTGAGAGGAGAGCGGATTGGGCTTTGTGAAGGCGTTGGGTTTTGGAGTCACCTGCGTTATGGGGAGAGTTATCGATTTGTCGATTAGTGAGTATGATGTTAAGATGTGAGAGGGATAAATTTACGTGTATATGACCAATTTTCATGTGTAATGTTCGAAGCAGGCTAAATGAATGTTTGATTGATTAATGTAAATGTTTTCTTGATAGTTAATTTTCCAGAGCAATAGGAAGTTAAAATACATTAATTACTGTATCGGGAAGATAAGTTATAGAACAAAATTACTAAATTTGTAATAGAAACTTGTGAAAGTTTTTTATCGAAAAATTTGCTAATATTAATTAAGTATACTAAAATTAATTGTAATTTTTGCTCTGAGATAAGTATAATAAAAAATTCTTAGTATGTTGCTATGTTTCACATACATATACATTTTATATTTTAATGAAGAAAAATCGTTATCTTTATTTAATGGATGTAAGGAAGTAAAAAAAAAAATATTAACCTTAGATATATATTTATTAATTCATCTCACGAAAATCTCTGTTAGTATATCTACATAGTTTTAATCACTATACCGAATCAACTTTGCGATTCCCTCGCTGTTAAAATATTTGCTGTTACAGCAATTTTTCCCTCGTATACTAATTCTTACTTGTCGTTTCCTCTCGTTTCACTACTAGATATGCTCCTTTTAATCTGTACCTAACTCAATATAAAAAAAAAATGCAAACATAATTTTTCAGTTTGCTCAACAAGTGTACAACAATGCTCCAATTTACATCTTCCCCAAATCCACACCACCACTTACACCAACAAATTACCCTCCATACCCCAACATCGCGCACCGAAACATCAATTACCCCTCTACCCACCCACACCACCTTCACCAACGCTCATCTCACCTCATCCCTCCCCCCTCCATTAACCCAGAAAAACAACGCCAACGGATAATCCAGTTGACGCTCCTCTCTCCCCCCACCCCGAATCCCCATAGCGCACGCGCCTCGAAAACTGTTTCCTCTCAACTCGCCGCCAGCGTTGCGGCAGCCCGACAATGGAAAATCGTGCCTAAAGTACCGCTGACGAGCATATAATGGCAGAGATGGACGAGTACAAGGTGCCTTCGCCGCGCGCGACGAGCCCCGCACAGGTATATTTACGCGGCCGCCTGCCAGACAGCTGTCACCGCGAGCCGGGCTATATGAAAGGTCTTTGCTCTACATTGCTGCCTGGCTCTTTTCCCGCTCTTTTTTTTATGCCGTTCGATGGTGGAGGCGCGTGGGTTATTGGGGTCGTTAGTGAAAATTTGGGAGGTTGATGATTGTTGGAGCTTTTTGTTTTGTGTTTCTTGCGCATTGTGATTGGGGTGGCTTGGTTTGATTGTCATTGGTTTTTTGATTATGCGCCCGGGCTTTTTTGTTTGTTTGATGGTTTTATGGGGTGGTGAGGGTTGAGGAGACGTTTTTATTGATGGTGGTGATGATGAGGTAATTTGGTAATGATGATAATATTTATTGAATCTATTGAGTTGTGTAATTGGACGAATGAGAGGCGATTGTTAAAGTAAGATCGGGTTTTTAAGGGTGGGTGGAAAAATGTAATTGATGAAAAATTCATGGTTTTGTTTTAGGTGAGTTTTGGTTTGTTTTCTTTTTACTTACATAAGTACAAACTTATTGTAGTTTTACTGTTAGGGTTAAAGCTACGTCGTAAGACTATATACATTAAATATATAATGACTTGCAGAGGAAATATTTATGATGGTAGTTTTAGAAACTCCATTATTAACTTCTCTGTTAGGTATTAAAATGATTTTGGGTTTCGACCTAGATATACAAATAAAACGAATTTCATGGATAATTTCCAATACAATATTATTTTTATCATTAAGTATTTATTTTTCTCGAAAATTAAATACAAGTTGTAAGACAAAAAGAAGTTAGAACAATCATATTAAAAACACATAGTACAATAAAAAAAAAAAAATTTTATATAACAATCCCACAATCAACAAGCAACATTACCCAACCCAATCACCTCTCATCCTCCACACCCCAAAAGCTCCCCCATAAACCCCAAACCCAGCCCACCCACCAAATCGACCGGAAAAAGCTTAGACGCTCATAAAACTCTCGGCAATTTTCCACGCGTCCGCCAAATTAGCGCCACACTCGCGCGCCCTCCCCGACAATGTCGCCAGGCCTAATGCATATACACACGTACAATACAGACAGACTCGACTCCGTCTGTCGCCGGCTCGTGCCGCAATTCCGGTCTCAGCGGAACTCGGCCGCCTAGCCGAGCAAACTGGAAAGCCATTACATGGATAAGGCGCCTATGCATATACGTATATTTCTGTGTGTATATGCATGCAGACTGGAAAGTCGGCTCCGACTCGTCCGTGTAATGCAGTTAACGAGAGATGAAGGGTGACATTAGCGTTTAAGAGAATGGACTCGCTTAGTGGATGAGCGACAATTTTAATGGGATGTCCAGTTGTTGTGTTTCTTGTTTTTGATGCGGAGGGTAGAGGCTGGTTTATTGTCTGTTAAAAAGTCATTACAGAGGGATTAGGCTTTACTCGAGCGAGTCTGTCAAATTATTCACGTGCCGTGGAAATGTCGACTTTAATATTCGGAAAATACAGGCTCTCCGCTGCAAAATCGCCGGCTCGACAATCACAGCACCATATCCCCGCAGACCCACTTTCCAGCAAATAAATCAGTCCTATCGAAAACCAGCGGAAAAAAACCCGTTCCTCATAATCATCCACCCACGAATTACCAAATCAATCCAAACCCAGAAAAACGAAAACTAAAAAAAAAAAAGCAGTCCAGTGTCCTATCCGTCACTTTATCTCCCGTCTTTCTCCCTCTCTTTCTCCTAATCTCCAGATACTCGCCCTGGCATCGAGCTCGTTCCGAGGCTATCAGCGCCTCTTCCCTACCCCGGCTCTCGCGCGCGGATAACCTACATTCGCGGCCGATAGGTCGCTCAGGTGTGTTCGTATGTGCGTGTAAGAGCTATACACTGGCTCATTGCGCATGCTAGGCCCGTCTTTGGCGTCTTTCGAAGCGACGCAATGAAATGGGTCGAGAGCGATACGAGACGCTTTGGGAAGTTTGGCTTAAGCGCGTGGGAGCGTGGCTGGATGAGAGGTGGTTTGGTATGGTTGTTTTTTTCTGGGAATTTTTGAAAATTCGACTGTTTTTGTTGAGAAAGTGTGACTTTTACGTAATGGGTTTATTGCTTTTAGTTTTTACTCTTATCTTTGGTTTTCACTCGTGGTTATTTAATTACGAATTACGTTAAATGTATGAGTTTAGTTCACGATGTTTCAGCTGAATTTTCAAAAACTCTATCAATAAGCGTCTTTTATGCTTCAATCAAACATACGTTCGTCACGATTAAATTACTATTGACTGCTATCGATCGGCATTATCCCATCCAGCATTATTAAAATAAACAACCGCACAAAATAAAGTAATTGCTGCATCGCGCAACACTCGCTAACAAAAATGACACACATTCCCTCAGTCAATCGCATACGCCGATGAGTCGTCTTTTTTTCCACCTTTTACGGATTAGAAAAGACAGAGAGAGAGAAAGAGACTCTGGACAAGAAGCTAAGCTGGAAACGTACGACTCGTGTCGATGTATGCATCGATGAATACTAAATGAGAGCGCGCAATGGAAAAGTTGATTGTTTGCGGCGAGAAGTGGATGATGCTTACCTTGACTGCAAATATTATTGTTTTTCTGTGGGAAATTTCGAAAAGAACGCGGTCTTTATCGTTTTTTTTTCTTTTTGATTTTGCAAAATTCTTATTTACATTTGCGCATTTGTCGTGCCAAGTCTATAGATACGTGATTTTCTTTAGCGTTGTTTTGAGCTGGGTTTTGGTGTTTGATAAGTTTTGTTTGACCTAGAGCTGGAAATTCGTAGGAGAAAATGTTTTTTTTTATTTTTTAAATTTGGTTAATTTTATTTAAAGAATTAATATAATGATTTAATGTATAAGTGTTAATGAGGCGACGCTAATTAGTCAATTTCAACTGGGTATAACTAAAGCAATAAATTAAAAAATTTTTAAATAACAAATATTTCTTTAGTTGTACCAAAAATTACTTAATCAATTCCAATCACACAATTCCCTGTCTTAAAATAATATGTTTAAGCATCATAGCCCCATTAAATGCAACCAATCCTAAAATAACAAACTTAAAAAATCAAAATTCAAAAAATCCCAATATTAACACTCTTCACCTCACTAAAAACCCACAAACTCTACTAATCCACAATCCACACAACCAACAATCCCTCCTCTCACAAATCCGTCCTCCCACCTGAATCCACCTCTCCCCACACCCTCCTTATCTGAAAAAGCAAAAATTCTCTCTCGTCAGCGTGCCGTTGATTCCGAAAAAAAGGTGATGCTGCAGCCGCCTTGAAGAAGTGTCAATACATCCCGCTGGGCCGTGTCGTTCTCGATTTCCTCGCTCTTTCTCCGGCGATAAGCTCGAGAGCTCGCGATTAGAGAAAGAGCGAGGTGTTTGCTCATGTATATACGTATCTGTCTCTGGCGCGCGTCCTCGCCTATGTTTGAACAGTGACGCGATGTCGTGCGCGTTTTGGTCCATCCGGTACGCGGAGACACGTAGGCTAGCTGATAAGGGGAGCTCTTTTCTTATGTGGATGTCTCGGGCGAGAGAGAAAAGGAGTCTAGGTCGATATTCTTGTGCGTGGGTGCTGTTGCGTGTTGGAGTTTTTTTTGGAGGATTTGGATTTGAGGATTTTTGTGGAGGTTTGTGGAGGTTTAAGGGGTGTTGAAATATTCTTGTTATTGAGGATGAAATTCCATTTTTTTAGTTTTTATTTTTGATTAATTGTCGATGTCTTAACTTAAAAAAGAAGAGCTACGTTTCTTCAATTTTCAAGTAAATTGCGATTCCCAATGGGATTTTAAATTGAAACGCATCGCGCGGTGTTACTGTATCAATAGCTCTGTACCTATAAAAATTATGGGAATGATGAGATTATCAACTCGCACGATGAGCAGTTTATAATTAAATCTATCTGAATTCCAACAAGTCTATTGTTATTCCAAATCTCACACTCCTTCCAAACAAAACAACCATCATCCACCCACTCGCAATAAAAATCAACGCTATCAACTCTCAAACTTCCCTCTCAAACTCCATCAACTCATCCACAAATATCGTCATCATCGCCACTCTCACGTATATACATCCTCACTCGCAGCACTCAAAGGTGTGCATCACCGGTGACGAGCAAACAGCTCGATTCCACGAAGATTTTTTGTCTCCGCTCCGAGAGCTCCGAGCGCCGCGAGATAAGAGCAGACTTTTTCCTCGCTCAGAAATCGCCCCCGATAATCGAATCTCGAGGCGCTGATCTCTGTTTGCTCGGCTCTTGCGTAAGACTCTGTTTTTCGATCTGGGAACGAGCGCAAGATTCTTGGGATCTTGTGTGTGCTCTGGCTCGGCTGGCTTCTTATATGTGGAGATTTCGTTATTGCCGGTGTGCGGCTACCAGAGTAGGCGCCGATTCATAGATTTATGGCTGTTGGAGGAGTTGGGTGGGATTTTTGGAGGTTGGGATTCTTTGTGGGTGTGTACTGCGTTATGAAAGATATAGATTTGCGTTGATATTTTTTAGGTGGGTTTGAATAAATGGTTTGAGTTTGGAATTACTTTTTACATTTTTAAATTACATACATTATAATTTTATTCTTATATTTTTCATTACTTTAATCTCTCATATATTGAGTAAAATTAAAAAAAATATTTTTAGAAGTAGCTCCTATATTTCGAGATCAGTATATCTAAATTCATTAAAAAATTATACCCATCTCAAAAAATCTCATAAAAATCGAATCATCAAGAATCTCACAAAAACGCAATTTTCGCTAACGACGAGAAACCTACTAAACCATCCAAAAAAATACCTACTCCTCCCTGATAAGCACCCAGAAAACCAAAGCTACAGCCAATCATTACCGCAAAAATACGACCCAAAAAGAAAGGTCCGCGCGCGCCTCAGATGACTCGTCCTCACGTTTAGCATTCCTCGGTACTTAATATATCTCCATACACGAGGCTATAGCGGCCCGACGAGGATCCTAAGTGCCCTGTCAGTTAGATACTCGTTAGGCCGGTAATTAACCGCGTCCCGAACTTCTCGCGGTGTCTCGGCGCAGAGCGCAATAATTAGCTTCCAATGAGAGCGGCTAGGAGATTTCTCTTAATTGAGCCTCCCGAAATCGAATGTGCAATGCGGGATGTGTGTGTGTGTCTGGTGGAAATTTCCTTTTCTCCGTCTGTGCGACCGTAAGGCTGTAATGATTCACTCGCCTTGCTGTTTCGGCGTGTCTGCAGGATTGAGCAGGAATGTTCTTGTGAGAGATTTTCCGAGAAAGTTAAGGGGTATGTACCAGTTTAGATTTTTCACGTGGTCCTTTATTGAAAATATTTGATGAGGGGAGGGTTAGTATTAAGCAAAATAATTTATAACTGTATAGGTAATTCTCTTTGTTAACTCGTCTAAATGTTAAACCGTCAATATGTATAAGTCCATTAAAAATTCAAAATACTTTTCTCTGAGACTTTCAGCGTAGACATGAAAGAAGACGAACAGATTGGAAATCGGTAAAGGCAATAAACTATCCATATAGCTCTTCGCAAAAGGCACATGGAATATTTTTGCAAACGTCATACAATGACGTATTTCTATACCTACCCAGACGGATGCTGTGCCTCGTCTATACCCACATTTATATACCTACGCTGGGGCTCCACCCCCTGGCTTACAGACGCCCGTAAAACCGGAGCTTAATAATCGCAGAAGAGATTAGCCGATCCTTGACAGACAAGAGAATACAATAAGGGTCCCTTAAATCTCATCCATATATTGACGCGCGTACCCGTGCCAGTAAACTCAGAAAAAATTTGCAAATAATTCATCCACCGAGATGAAAAAAGTTTCTTAAGAGTAAACGCGTGGACGGTTATGGGATAGACAGTAGCGACGACTAGACAAGATTTACGCGCCGTCTAGGTGTCGTTACGACGTATTAGGGCAGATGAAAGCAGTGGCGTCGTTTTGGACTGTTTATACGAGATCTAAGTGCTTTTCGAAAGTGTATCGGCCCTGTGATCTGGCTAGAAGAAGCTATTACGCGGTTACGAGGCTGTTGACTGGGATTTGCTTGTTTGGCCGATCGCTCTTACGATTAGGATCCTTTTAAGCAGAAATTAATATGGACATTTTTGGGAGGCAAAGTAGCAAGAAGATTTTTTGGAACAGAAAGGGCATGGAGTGAAAGATTCTATAAAATGTAATAATTATTGTTGGCGTAATTTCAGTTTTGGAGTATAGGGTAGTAATTATTCTAATATTAGTTGAGGTCTTACACTTTGTTAATGTCGCAGTTTATTTTTAAATAAATCCATTTTGCCGTGTAAAAAATTGTACAGTGAATAATAAATGAATTTGTTTTAGTAAAATACCAGCTTATGCAAAACCTTGAAAAGTGGTTTTTAAAATAGGTTCGACTATATAAGTCTTTTAGCCCTTTTAAGTTTATTTGATCAATAAACCAAAAGGTATTATGTATATTTGTGTTTTTTTTAATTGTAAATTGTTTTAGTTAAATTTTAAAATATTCTTAAATAATTAACAGCAATATTATCGATTTCAAATAAATATTTTTTTAAATGTTCACGTTTAAGAAGTCGTTTGCCAATTAAAAATTTGTTCACACTCGAAGTAATAATTTAATTACTCGTATAACAGGAAAATAACGAAATAAATATACATACTAATTATTTATGGCACTAAAAGTAATACTTACGTACATACATACAATAATATTTTGTTCCACATAATAATTATCGCAATAACATTTAAAATAAAATAGCTTTAAAATGCTCCCTTAACTACTATTATTTTATTTTGAAGATAATAACTACGTTTGCCATAACATTAAAAAAAATCAAATACTTTTAATAAAATGTCTGAATACTTTATATCTCCATGAAAAAAGAAACCGAAAATTAGTTCAATAAGAATTATAAAATTTTGAAACATAAATCGATCCGAGAATCCGATTGAAAATAAGTAAAGTTCAAAAACCAATCCCAGCAAACTCCAATCAATCCAAACACTGCAGATCGACAATATCCAACAAAGCACAATAGTCGTTAAATAACGTACACGCGGCACATTGTCTCAACCCTCAACTTCCTCCTTCCTTATAAACCTACATTACAAACGTACCATCTCCCGTACAATATAATAATCACGGGCCCAAAAAGGGTCACTCTTGACCTGCTCTCCGGCGCGAGCGCGCGCCCTTAAAGCAGACGAAAACTTTTATGATTCATTTTCTTGAATCGCCGAGCGTGTAAAACCGTCCGGCGCGCCTCTGTATACACATACATACACACGCGGTCCAACAGACCGTGCGCTCACGAAAAACGCAAACATTTTGCCTCGGAGGACAATGGACAGCGGGCCTTCTTTCATATAATTGCAGCAATGACAAAACGCTCGCTGTCCCATTTCTCTCTCACTGTCTTTTTCTTTTTACCTTCCCCTTTTATTGTAAGTCCGGCAGCGCGTAGTCTCTTTCTTCTCCTCTGCGGGATGTACCGTTTTGCATTCGATGACCCTACTCATATTCGCGCGCGCAAGCAAAGTGAGAACGATGGGGTTGGGAGCTTCGTCATCTTGCGTATAAGGAAGTTGAGAGAGATTTGGTGTAACGGATAAATTTTGAGTTTTTTTGAGGGATGGATGTTTGGTGATATGTGTGGCGTTGGAAGTTGGTTGAGAAAGTGAGGATGGTAATTTATTGTTGGGTGTTGATATTCTTATTGGAGCTTGAGCAGAATTTTAATAGTGCAGAAATTAGAAAAGCTTGTAAAAATAAGTAATTTTGACCCATTCTTGGTTATCTTATTCTTTGCCGTTTTTTAAATATTACTCTTAAATTTTATTTTCTGATCGATTTTCTTTAAATGTCCATCAGCTGGGCCTACATAGATTCTCTTGTTTCATGTCATAATTTATGTTGCACCTCTTTTCATTTCTGAATTATGGATTTCACTCTAATGTGTTATAATTAAATATTTTTTTCTATAAGACATCATATTTGCTTCTGCACGCAAAAATTAAGTTTAAACAAAAATCTATCAACATCCCCTAAACACACCCTCCCTACTGCTCCTTACATTCACAAGCTCTCTTCCTACTTCCGTTTCCACGCGCGTGCCAACCAAAATTCGCACCCTTTGCCTCACCGCGCCGGGCCCGCTCCATATCTACCTGAGCCCCTATGGGACCTTACGGGACCCACAAAGCTCAGAGCGCGCGTCTATAGCCCCCCTCTAGCAACCTGCAGTAAAAAGGGTGCACGAGCACGACTATTTACGCTGGGAGAGAATAGCAGCTCTCACAGGGGCATTAACGAGGCGAGGAAATCATCTGTCCGAATAGAGACAATGATGCTCCAGCCATTGTCAAGCCAACTATAGGTTAGTATGTGACTTCTGGGCCCTACAGCGCGGGGGTTATACACAGCAGCTCTCAGAGGATGTATATACAGGGAGGCTAGTAGTCGTATATTCAATAAGGTACGTTCGTATGGATAGCCACTGTAGCAGACGCCACGGGTGGTGAGCTACAAACAGGCCGAAAACAGGAGGTAGACATAATTCCTGATTGCGATAATTGGGGGTGGAAGGGCAATAGTA
Source organism: Eupelmus urozonus (assembly GCA_900480035.1). Classification (NCBI taxonomy): domain Eukaryota; kingdom Metazoa; phylum Arthropoda; class Insecta; order Hymenoptera; family Eupelmidae; genus Eupelmus; species Eupelmus urozonus. The sequence goes on from UELX01000562.1 coordinate 22,201, forward strand.
TACTACCCCATAGGGGGTGGGACGAGGTGCTGAGGGCCGGAATTCTATTATGGACCCGCAAGTCGAAACTTGTTTGTCACGTGATTCAGACTTTTCTAAAAATCGTTCAAAAGATATATATCCAAAACAGTTCCTATACAATAACCCAGCCACACGACCCAGCGGCCTCTTTCAGCCGCTAATGATGCGACAGTGTATTTCGCGCGGCTGCCTGCGATCGATCTCTCTCGCGATCCAAACATAACCTATATCCACAGCCCGCCCGCGCTGCTCATCCTATACCACATCCTCGAGGCTGGCACTGCGGCACTGTCCAACCAAGAGAGAGGAGGCAGGTCGAAAAAAAAGTGGTAACGGCGGCGCCAGCCAGCGACTAGAGCTATATAGAACCTGCGTGGCGCAGCGGAATCTCTATCTCTCTCTCTCTCTCTCTCTTTCGTCTTTGAGCTGCCGAGCGCGGGGGAGGCCTTGGCCTGTGTCCTTCGGCTCGCGAGCTCCCCGCGAGCGACTAACTCTTATCGATCGCGCCTAGCTCTCGCGCTGAGTTTAGCTATGCGAGTGTATAAGCGCGTGCTGAGAGAGACTCAGGCGCATCTTCCAGTTGCGCAGTGAGATGGTTTATGAGGGATCTCTGGTTGATGCTGATAAGATGTGGATATTTTTTAGGATTCATTAATGGAGAAAGATGGCAATTTTTTTCAAAGCATAAGGTACTAAATCAGCTTATGGTGTCGAAAAATCATTCTTAAGCAGCACGAAGCGAACGCGCGGCCTTTACTCTTCAGGCAGTCGCAAAAAATCGACTGGACCTTTATCCGATTTTCCCCATCGGGTCATTAAACGAAGCCACCGCACACATGCCTTTCTTCTCTAGCTCTCACGCGCGCCAACCGTCAAGAAGTCAACTGCGTCCCCTGCATTAATTCCGCTCTTTTCTCTCCTCCCGATAGACGCACACCTCGGCAGAAAAATCCGTACATATATAAGCCTAATGACTGCCAACAAGCGCGTGAGCTTATATAGCTGCAGCCCTTTTACCATAAGTCAAGGCCCTCGAAGCTCTGAAAAATGCAACGTGCCCATATCCGAAAGGGACAGCGGCTAGAGATGAGCGAGAGAAAAAACGCATACACAAGGATGGACCTTCGAAGGTCCATCCGCCTTATTAATATGCGGGATCTCGCTCCTCTCCCAGGTAGACGAGCGATTTGCATATAGGCCAGCTCTACGTCTCTGGGTCAAACGGTCCCAAGTTTTGTCTCCACGGCTAGATCGGATTTTCTGATTCGAGTCGCGCGGTTATGTATTTTGGACTTTTATTGTCGCTCTGAGATTTTTTGTTTTTTTTTTCTAGCTTGTTGATGCGTTTTATTATCCAGAGGGCTTTAGTTTTCTCGGGAAAGCTAGCCGAGGAAGCCGACGGATGCGAGGATTTTTAATTGCGGTTTATGTTAATAGATGCATCGATGCGAGCGTTTTTTTTTTCTTCTTTATTTTTAAGAAAGCGTCGCGATGGTTATGCAGAGAGTCGAAGGGGGTATTTTATAGGAATGGTATTATCATGTCATTATGGGCGGAGAGGTAATCGAACGGCCGAGCGAGGAGCGTAAATGTTTCTGTGCGTTGATTATATGTTAATTGGGGAGCTATATAAATATTGTAATGCAGCAGCTGGAAGATAAACAATGGACTATAATATGGCGGAAGATCGAACGTTGGGCTTTAGAGATTGGGGTTTGTTAACTTTTAAATGGCATGCGCCGCTCGATGCTATAATTAATTATTCGGGAGATAAAAAAAGATTATTGAAGGATTTGATTAGGTAATGTGATTTTGGATCCTTTTTATTTAGGATAATAGGTGTGACTGAGAATTTACTAAAAATTTTAGTATAAGTATAATTAATAGCTTAAACTAAACAATGTGCATTGAAATATTACATAATAAAATCATTAGTATTTAAGAATTTCGAAACACTAATACTTATACCAAATACAAAAACTATCAAATTTTACAAAACATAGGTTACAAACAAATTTCGAAAATTAAAGAAAAAAGGTAAAAAGACTAAAAACCGTTATCCTACTCATAAAACTTAAAAGAAGAAAAAAGCTGCGAGAAACTGCAGATGCGCAAAGCAATACGGAGACAGAGCCAGCGTCTAAAAAGACACATTCCAGCCTCTACGTATGTAGACCTACAATCGCAACTTACACTCATATGCGTATAAGTCTAGGTATAAACGTATATTACATATATATATCGAAGCATCGCGTGCGCAGCAAGAAGACAGACGGTGGCCGGCGATGTCGATGCGGGTGCAGCTATAGAACAGCACTACAGCTTTTCTCCTCTCGAGATAGCCACGCGTACGCTTAAACTATCTGCAACCGAAACTTTTTCGAATCTGCTCATTTAAAATTTCCTGAATTTAAAAAAAAAATTAATTTTTTTTTATATATTTTTATTAAATGAAATTATATATTAGAAAAAAAGACCGAGTAAGCTTTTTAATAAAATAACGTTTCGAACCCAGCGAACATTTCCCTAATGGCATTTAAACGCGCCATTTAACATAACAAAGCCGCGCTGTTTGAGCGGCCGATAACGCATATTCGTGTTTAATCGGCCGTGATCGTTAAGACTCGAAAATAGGAAAGGAGGACATTTGATAGATCTCGAGAAAAGAGTGGGAAAAAAAGAGAGCGAAAGGAAAAGCAAAAGAGCTAATATAAAAGAGCTCTTATATGTATATATAAGTAATTCCAAGTGGATATATGAGGCTCTTAGAAGTCACGTAGCCTCTCTCAATGTTGTCAGCTATACACTACACAGAGAAAGAGACGGAGCGATCGTCGAGGTCCAGGCAAAGATCCGAGCCTCTACGTGTGCGCCGAGTATATACAAGGCTCGTAATCCTTCCTGGAATCGGAATTGTAAAGTTTGAAAGCCGGCTTGTTCGGTGAGCGTTATTAAGTTTTCACTCTATTGTGCTGTTTATGCTGTTACAATGAAATTTCGGCGATGATGATTCAAAGCTTACAGTGTCTACTAATATGGGGAAAAAGAGCCGGGGTGTCGAATTTTAGTCGAGTTTTCATCTCTCAAGAGCGTCTCTGCACCTAATCAGCTGATCGATCTTAAAAAAAAAGTTGATCGAAAACAAACCAAGATCAGAGCTCTCTCGTCCCCCGAACAAAACAAAATCGACTCATCTCAGCCGCTACTCATCTCCCTTACTCCCTCAACTATCTCGCCAAAAGAAAAAAAAAAAAGGAACATCGCTTTCCCCGTCCGCATCCAGGGTGCAGTCGCACACGTACACACGCACACACATGTGCGGGAGGATGAGCGCAGAGAGCTCAGCCCGGGCTCTCTCTCTCTCTGAGAACTATACACACGAGAGCGTGGGGGAGGGAGGGGGAGAGCTGGCAGTAGCCGGGGAGCGCTGGCGCGCTCTCTCGCAGTGTCCGAGAGGGGAAAGAGAGCTAGATCGCTCCTACCCCCTCCACCTTCTGGCTTCTGGCAGGTAAGCTGCGCGGCTGTGTCTCTCTCTCTCTCTCCTCTATATCCCGGGAGAGAGAGAGAGAAAAGGTGGAGAGCGCGCGCTCTCTGTGTATGTGTCTGCAGCGCTGCGCGCGTGCGGCTGCCGGAGTGGGGGGACCCGGAGCGAGAGAGAGAAAGAGAGGTGGGAGAGAGATGATGAGGCCTGGCCGCCGCGGGCTGGCTCGCTCGCTGCGCGCAGGTTCAGAGAAATTGTCAGGAGAGTCGTCACTTCTCGTCGGTGAGGCGGACCGTCGAGATCCCTCCGAGAGAGAGAAGAGAAGAGAGATCGGGTGGTGCGCGCGCGCGCCTCAGCGCAGGCTCCTCTTCTCGGCAGTGCGACTCTCACCAGAGATATATATACATGTACCTACGAGTTTATGTACCTTGTGCGGTGCTTGGATAGTGCTATATATATACGGCAGACAGCAGCTTTGGATACACCAGTGATATATATACAAGGAGATAGTTTGGGACAGGAGCTGCGTGATTTTGTGCGCGGGATAGATTGGCGAAAGTGGAAGAGATAATATAACAGTGCCATTGGAGATCGGGAGTTTTTTTGTTGGTGAGAGAGAGAGAGAGAGCTGGAGTGATGCTGCGTCGGGAGCCGAGGATAGCAGAGACCTGACGAGCGAATGAGCCAGCTCGTCGTGGAGAAGCTGCCGAGGATCGGCATGGACTTTTCTATCAAAGGTGAGTCTCGTCAATAAGAGATCTGTTATTGAGATGGCTGTGTTATCAGCTGCGCGCTGAGACAGAAAAATATTACTGTCGTTTTTTTTTTATAAGATCATCGTTCTGAGAGCGAGAAAAAGTTTGTGTCGGCCAAAAAAAAAGAAAAATAAGCGTTAAACCTTATCATAGTCCGAAATGTAAATACCGAGTTTTCCATGTATGCTGCCTATCACCACATCCCTGCTCCAAAAAATCCAACCCTTACTAATCCCACCCCATCCCTCCCATCCTCACCAAAAATCCACTATCCGCCAGCTACGCAGCATACAGCCAGAAGCTATACACATCAGTCTCGTTTCCGGCCCCCGCTCGAATCGATGACGAGGCGCTTTATCGGCTTCTGCTGCATCCACGCGAGCCCGAGATATACGCATAACTTACTAAGTACACGAAGATTCTCGGCCTCTACACTCTAACGCATCTCTCGCTTCTCATGCTCTCCTTACGTAATTCGACTTCGCCGCTCTTCTTTTTCCTAACTATATAAGCCCCCGAGAGCGGATCTTGTTTCGCGATGCAAAGGAGCTTGACCCATTTTTTTTTTTCTTTCGCCGCTCCCTTCGTGTAAGCATAAACGCGAGCGCGTTCTAGTTTTTACTTTGCCGGGGGTTCGTTGGAAAATTGCGTTTTTCAAAATTGCGCGGTTAATAGCGCGGTTATCTGTATAGATAAACGCCGAGACGTCCTTTTTATCGTGCTATTAAAAAAAAGTAGCGTATCCCACCTGTTAGGCGAAATCGAGCGCAAATAACACGGAGAGAAGGAAAAAAATAAGTATCGAGGAGACTCGACGTCAACAACGGCCGACCGCGTTTTATCTCGCTCGCTCGGTTTTCCCGTGACCGCGCGAAACTCGCGACTGTGTCTTGATAGCTCGCGACTGCCGCCAAACGACCGAGAGCCATGCGAAGCTGTATATACATCGGGAGCGTCTGCCTAGTGTGTGTGTGTGTGTGTCTGTGTAATTCTGCGGATAAATAATTGGAGAAAGGACACGGGAATTTGTAAAGTTCGGAGCTGAGGCATGATCTTTATTTATTGTAGGATGGAGGTGGTTAGGAGATGGTTACCTAGGTAAATTGGGCTTGAATTCAGAGAAGATGTTTTGTAGGATGATGCGATTATTTATGTAAGATGGATTCGCTTCTCGATTGAGATTATAATGTAGAGACCGTGAGAAGTTGGAACGTCTTTTTTTCTCTCTCAACTTACGCACGTTAGAAATTCAAAGTTCAATCTAAAATTTTCATTGGGAAATGTAGATCGACCCGTCGTGATAAATCCAGTTCCGTTGAAAGCAAACAATCAGTTTCTTACCATGATGCAACACCGATTAGCTCCGCTGAATCACACCTACTTTTATCAAACCTTTCATCTCTACCATCATCACCAACCTCAAATCAAAACCCCTCCCACCGCCTAAAAATCCGCTCAAAAACAAGAAAAAAAAAAATTACGTCCACAAGAAAAAAAAAACATGACGCGCTAACAATACATTCGATCCTTGGCGGCGTTTTTCCTCCTCCCACAGCGCATCTCGGCGCGACATTTCGCAATGGTCGCGCTAATCACAGCCTCCTCCTCCTCCTCCTCCTCTTGGGCGCTAATTTTTTTCCTTCGTTCTTTTTTTACGACGACAATGCCGAGAGCGCCGCAGAGCCGTCTATGTGATTAACGGCCGGAAACTGCGCGGAGCGCGAAAGACGCGCAATGATAATCCAGATGAGCGAGCGAACGAGCGTGGCTGGGGTGGGAGGAGGACGGACAAAAGTGTGGACAATGAGCTGGAATGCGCGCCGTTGTCTCGTCGCCTTTTTTTATACAAGGGAATTGTGCCTGCGCCGGGTGTACACACACACAGACACCGGCTCTCATTGTATTTAGGAAGAATAAAGGCGTCGGGCACTTAATTCGAGATTATTTTTCTGAAATTACGCGTTGCGCGAGGCTGTTTGTTTAAAGCGGCTATTCCCGCTCTATTTTTTTTCCCCTCGTGAAGAAAAAAAACGCGCTCCCAGCGAAGGAAAAAATCTCATCTCGACCCGTACGAGACGTCCGAAGAGGTATGCGCGCTCGCGGCCGTCATTGTGTCTCCTTTTATATACACATCCGAAACTTTCGCGCCGAGGCTCGCGCAGATGACAAAACAAAAAGAAGCCACTCTCCTCTCTCCGTCCTCCCCGAGTACAGCCAAGATAAGCCTCGCCTTTTATCGCTCTCTCTTTCTCCCGCTCTTTTTTCCTTTCTCTCTCTCTCCCTCTTTGAAAAATCGGCTCTGTTTTCGTCCCATCGCGCGCGGCGCTGTGTTGACGTCGCTGTCCGGGGGACGCCGAATTGTAAGCAAACACAGCTCTCGGTATCTCGTCCCCGGGATAATTCGTCCAAAGTCGCGCGTGGGAGAGCGTTGAACTCGCGCACGGAGAGAGATGAAATCATCGCAGGCGGCGGATTTATTGGCCGGATAAGGTCTGTTCGTATAGGGTGGAGGTCGCGATAAGATTGGGATCGGCGGGATTTTTATAGCCGCTTTGGATTTATGGATAGGACAGGCAGTTAGGTCGATAATAACCCGCCCGTTGAGAAAGAACCTGTCGAACGACGAGCTGCTACGATGGTTAAAAGGCCGTGCGTTCGGACCTTTAAACGTTAAATGGCCGGCACGGAAAGGTCGCGCTCTTGTTCTGGCTCCGATGGAGCGAGAATGAAAGAGAGTGGGACAGCTCAGGCTCCCCCCTGCAGCGAGCTCTTGAGCGGAGAGAAAATGGCGGTCGCATCTTTTTTCTCAGAGAGGGATCCGGAGCTGCGTTGTGGAAGTGTGTTGCTTGAGACGCTGTATTGTATCTTGAGCGCGATCTTCGTCTGGGATGTTTTTCTTGCGTGGCTGTTCTTCTTGCTTGACATGGTTATTTGGTTTCACTCTGCAAATTTTACTTTGACCCTGATTAATTGTTACAATCGATTATTATACAGATATTTTCATAGAAATTTATTTAAAATTAATATAAAGGTCAGTTCGCTTTATACACAGCGAAAACTGCATCCATAAGACAGCAACTCAATCAATCCATCCAAAAAACAAGCATTCACCAACGTCCCAATCTAAAAGCGCTCCACTCATCCCAGAAAACCCAGCCGTAAAAATGAACCATCTCCACAGCGGCCCGGCGTACGCGTCCGCCATCGTAAAAATTCCCATTTGCCGCTCGCCGAGCAGCGCCGTAATTTCCCGCGCCACCCATAAAATCTTCCCCTCTGGCGCGCGCGCATCCCACGCTCTCTCTCTCTCTCTCTCTCTCGTCTCCCCCAAGCTCAGCCTATATAACCCATAGACTAGAGCCCGGCATCGAACGGCCCCGGAGAAAAATCGGGGCGTGGCTCCTGCCGGGCCGCAGAGACGTCGACTCAGCCGTGTATATACCCGGCCACCCTCCAAACTCTCTCTCTCTCTCCCTGGATTTTCCCCCGTCAAATCTGCGGGAACCGCGCCCAGAGGATTACGCGATTACGAGAGAGCAATCGATTCTGTCTCTCCCTCTTCTCGAAGCTCATTACGTTATTTACTCGGAAGCGTGCGCAGATCTTTGTAGAGAGCCGTATACAATAACGTAATCTCGAGACACCCTATAAATCATGCCGGCAGCTTTTCAAGCCGCTCTCCGAAAGCGGCGAGACAAGGCAATCAAAAAGCGAAAGAATCGGCGCAAGGTGCCTCGCTCACGTCTCTCGGAACCAGAACCCGCTCCCCTCGCTCTATTGTACAACACACATCTCTCTCGCTATACATAAAAGCCAGCGCTCACGTATATATCGCGATCTCTTCCCAGAATCGTCGCGTGGCACGTATATATATGACAACACGAGAGAGAGAGCGGGATCTGAACCTGCAGCTACCGGTCCTCTCTTATTCTCTTTTGCTCGCTCTTCTTGGATACACGCGCCTGTTTACAAACAGATCCCCCCGAGGCTGACACATCTGATGTAGCCATTCCGAAAGACACCTGCGCGAGCCTCGAGATCGGTATATATATATGTATATGGAGATCGCTTGCGGTAGCTTTTGTTTCTGCAGACGCCGAGAGAGTTCGTTAATCGGAGAAGGCGAGGTCGCTGCAAGCGCGCTGACTCGGCGGCAGACGTTGCCCAATCTGTTTTCGCGAAGATGCGGACGTTAGTCACGTGGCTTGCATATATATACCTGATCGGTAAACGTTGACGATTCGGTACGAATCGAGCTCATCGCTCCGAAATCGGTTCAACAAAAATACCTCCAGCATTCTCACATTCTCTAAAAATACTTCTCTTCTGCACTCTCGACAGCACGCATACATTATTCACGCAGCCCAGCAACCCCTTAACGGCCCTGCAGCTCGATGTATTAAGCTCTGCATCTGACACGAATAAATTTTTCATTCTTAAGTAAATATTAAGCACCGGTACACAAACCTGTTGTGCCGTCAACTAATAGCCGTCTGCTTCTAAAAGCTTTGGCTTTCCCACAGCAATAATCATTCCCGATCGACAAAAGGAATCCGCAATCAGCTCGCACGTAGACAGGATCGATAGCGCATAAACGTGTAACAACGCCCCCACCCCCTACTGCATCTCTCTGTCTCATAAAAGCTTAATTACTCCACTATAGCAATAATTGCTCGGAAGTTGGGGAAAGAAAAGCGGAAAAAATATAGAAAAGCCGGCCTAGAAAGCGCTGAAAGAGTAAGAGCGCCGCTCGACCTCGATGCGTTATTCCCAGTGATGCTACTTACTCTCGATCGCGCGCGGAGCTATAACAGCCGCGAAAGCTCTCTTATAGAACGCTTTTGCATGATGCGGACTCGCGCGGTTGGGCCACGTAAGTGGAAAGAGCGCGCAGAGAGGACGCGACTTTTCTAAGCTCGAACCTCCGGCCCCTCTTTTTCTTATACTCTCTCGCTACTTTTCTCGCACGCGCAAGCCGGGGTGACCTTTGCCACGGAGGACTGGGTATATATAGATCTCTCGCAAGCTCTGGACTTTTGCGGAGCGTTAATTGTCTTTTCTTTTTTCCAGTCACTTCTCTAGTTTGAGTTTTCTTTTATTTCTTGGTTTGCTTTAAGAGAGGGTTGCTGGGAAGTTGGAAAGGAGGCCGGCAATTGCCGTTTAATTGCGCTGGAACCCTAGTAGAAATGATTCCATTTAATGGCTGGTTTATATCTAGTAAAAATGGATTCAATGCTATTTTTCAGACTCTGTCCATTTTAAATGGGTAAATTTCTACCAGGTAACTTAATGTTTTCCTCCGTGAATTGTCCGTCAGCTGCGTTTAATTATAGAAACTGCAGTTCTCTTCTGAACAATTAATTTCTCCCTCTCATTAAATTTAGATGACGCTTCGCACCTTTACCTATATACATCAAAAATACTCTCCCCATCGCATGCGGCCAAGATGCACATATGCAGCCCGCTTATACCCCGAGCTTTTCACCTTCCTTGCACACGCACTTACATAAGCACACACGGCTATGTAAAGTTTGTTTTTCTTTCTCGGAGCTTGATTGTTGGTTACCGGCGACGATTACGGCTTTATATCCCCGCAAGTGTTAATACTTAAAGCGATCGAACGCTCGCGTGTGGCCGTCATATATTAAAAAAAAAAAAAAATGCCGCTTATTGTCGCATCATGCGTGTGTATACACATTTAATTCAAAGTATATATACAGGGGGCTCCGCGCGTCGATATAGCCTCGTTACTGTATACTTAATGCGCAACTTTGTAGCCGAGCGCGTATATAATGATCGATTTGCGGTAGTTGCTTAATGAGGGCCGTCGCGCTTATTTGACGCGCGAGCGGGGGAAACGGATCTTTATAGGATTGTAATCGCTTTATTTATTGAGAGTTTCGATGTTATAGCGGGGGGCTGCTTCTAATGAGGTAGTTTTTTTGCCTTAATTATTCAGGGCTGCTAACGATAGTCCGAAAGGTTCGCTAGTTACTTATATTCTGAATTATAAATTGAAAATGCATTAGTTATTAAAAGGCAATCTTTGGATTCCCCTGGCGCTATTTTCTGAATAGTTAAGCGGCGATTTAAAATCGTACCGATTTCAAGCACAGATTCCGCCATCAATTAATCATCCTACCATAATCCCAGCACTACACTCCCAACAATACCATTTTCAAAAAAAAGCGAGCGTCTCTCCGCATCACAGGCCTGGAGGGTGCTGCTGGCTTCCCCTCCGTCACGGGCTTGGAGGTTGTCAGGGTTACAGCTCTCGAAACACACTAACCGAGCCTCGCCAGCCATCTTGCTCTCTCTCTCTCTCTCTCGCGCTCCCCTTTTTCCTCTCTTCGTGTGGGTGTGTTTCCGGCCCCGCACGCCGCGGGAGCAAAAAGACGCGAGGGGATCAGCGTTGCCAGCGGCAACCGCCTGCGCGCACGCCTGTAATTATAGCAGTAAGTGGCTATGTGTGTGTATGTGTGTATGTATATATAAGTGCGGGAGAGGAGAGAGGAAGTCGATGGGAGTACGTGCGTGTGTATATACTTGACGGTTGGCTCTCTCGAGGATGGATTTATGATCGCGAGCTCTTGAGGATGCGTAGATGAACAGACGTTCTTTGCCTGGTTTTAATTGCTGGAGATGGAGGTGAATGTTGAGGAGCGATTAGATTCTTTTAGTTTTCTTGGAAATTTGAAATACAATATTGTACGGATATTAAGGTGATGTTAGTTTATTAAAAACATCAGGTAAAAACTTAAATGACTAATCCTCTTAGAAGAACCAGCCTCCAACCCAAATAAATCAATACCCTCAAAAAAAAAAAAAAAACTCTCCCAGACTCTGCAGAGCAGCGCAGAGGAAGAAAGCGAGAAAGAGCGAAAGGTCAGGCTCTCCTCTCCTCCTCTCTGGCTCTCTCCTCCGCCCGGAGAGAAAGAGAGAAAGGGAAGATGCTCGCGCATGCGGCGGAGCCGCGCGCCATTGGCAGCAGAGCGGAAGCTGATTGGCTGGCCGAGAAGCCGAGAGAAGGGCGGCCAATGGCCGACTAGCTACGCCCCCGTCCGCTCCTCTGTTCCAGCGCAGCATCCGGATTCGCGCTTTCTCTCTTTTTCTCGCGCTGCTCCGCACTAACTTCCCCGAACTGCGGAGGCCAGCGCGGGGGAGACTGCGCAGAATCCCCCTTATATAGGCTCACGCTGCGCTATTTCCCACCCGCGGGTGGGAGAGCCGCATTGATTTTTCGGCTTTCGGAGGGTGGCCGGTTTTTTAGTCGAGGGGCGCTGCCTTTTCTTGGGAGGGTTTGGGAGAGATAGGTTTTGGGAGCTTTTTTGTTTTAGGGGGATGGGTTTGATGTATATATGATGAAATTTGCTGTTTTTTTTGCTGGTAGATGAAGTCGAGAAAGCGAACGGAAAAATAAATTGAGCCGATGCATTATCAATATTTAAATGGGCTCTTAAGTACCCTTTTAAGCTGCGGAACTTTAGCATAAAATATTCAAAATAATTCTTCGCTCGAAGCCTGACTTTTCTTTCTTTCTGGACAAATCTCGCCGGCATTTCCAAGTCAAATCCATCCGCCTTCCAAATCCTACTAGAATTTTAAAAAAACGCTCAATCTACGCTTATCCACTCCGACTACTCATAGGCGTCCACGCGCGAGCCACAGTTCGCATAAATAAATTATCGCAAGAAAAAAGCACAGCCATCCCTTAATAGAACGATTAAGCTTAACAACAGAATAGAACCACAATTGCCATTTTAAGTCAAAGTTAAATCCACTTAGGTTTAATTAAAATTAATTGGTAATAACATACGATAAAGCGATCGGCGGCCCTACGTGTACACATGCACGTAATCCATCCCCGAAGAAAATTATTACGTATCGAACGGCGGCGCTGTGTGTGTGAGGTGGTGGCGTGCGCGCTCGACTTTCTGGCGGCCACTTGACAATTTACACAATAATTCAAATTGCTATACACCTGCACGAGGAAAGTGGCTGGCTGTATGTAAAAGCGCGTGCTCGGCTGGCTGTGGGGTTGATGGGGGTATTATAATGGGGTTGTCTTTATTGCGGATGCTTTGTTCAGGGTTGTAGTTTAGTCTTTGTTTATTGTTAAGATTTGTTGTTGTACGGAAATTACAACAATTGTCGCCGTGAGATAGTTGTTTAAATATATTTTAATTATAATAATTAAAAATAAGCATATTTAAAAGATTTTTTTTCTAATTTTCGGAACATAATTCAGCCACATCTACTTATATATAGCCAACTTTGCTGGAAAGTCATTTCAGATTGTTTTATTCCATCACGGACGACTCAAAAACAGTTAACTTTAAAACCCCAAAAATACAAAACTTTTTCAATCTCAATCCCCATCCACTTCCCCCGTGCGAACCAAAAAAACAATCCTCCCATATCACTCCCCGGAGCCAGACACAAGCTCTATCCGCTTAAAAAGCAAATTTGCATAGAGCACATAACGAAAGCGCGAGCGGCTATTTTCGTGCGCGCCCGAAGAAAGGAGGAAACGGCCGGGGCGCGCGTTTATGCAAATCGGCGTCCGCTCCGCGCGTCATTAAAAGAAATCGGTAATCTGAAATGCGGATCTATCCGTAAGCGATATAGTTAGCCGCGCACGAAACGACATAACGAAGTCCGACGACGACAGCGGCGAGGAGATGCTTTTGTTTTCAGTCGGCGTGCATGCGACAGATCGATAATGAGCCTGGACGTCGGCCTCGCGCGCTTAAGTATACAGACGAGCTCGGCCGCATCAGGGAATCTGTGAGCGGAAATTTTCTGATTATATTCTAGCGGCGCGCCGATGAATTTCGTTTGCTCGGGGAGAGATATATAGTGGCGGACGAGGCAATGACCGACTCTGATGGTAGAGAGGAATTTTTTTTCGTTTTTTGGTGGGTGGTGGGAAAAGCAAATTTACATATTTCGAGTTTAATTAATTTGAAGCAATTTAACTAATTTTTTAAATACATCTTTTGTTCTAATTCACATTAAAAAAATCTTCTAATCCATTCAAACGCAACAAAACCATTAGCGCACACCATACGAAAACAATTACACCGTGAACATCAATCTGAAAATCCCCCTTAAAGCCTCGGCAAGGCAAAAGCGGCCGACCTCGCGCTCGAATCTCTGCGCTGATGGAAGAGCCCGCACATCGCTGCGCGTCGCGTCGGTTTCCCGGAAACTCGCTCGATCGATCTTCCTTATCGGGAGCGCGCCAGCCGGAGAATCGGCCGTGAACCAGCAGCGCCTGCGCAGCGCGCCGAGCAAACGAGAGAACCGCGACGCTGCGGCCTGGCCGCGCTGATAAAACGCCAGATTGCCCCGGATCTCCGTCTCCGGTTTTCGGGCTAAGGTCTCTCTTCCTTACGGCCTTACTTCCGCCACTCTGCGTTTTTTCGCGCTCGTTCTCGGTTTTTCTCGCCGAGATACTGCCGCGATAAGGTTGGATGTATATCGACTGGATGTTCCGACAATATTGCGTATTTATGCATAAGCATAAATAAATATACAGCCATTCACAAGGAAAGAAGAGACGTGCGGCCATTAATATACCCCTGGCGAATCTGGCTCAAGTTCGTTGTTTTTGTTTACGGGCAAAGCAGCTGAGCCTCTCTCGATTTCGCAAGGATCAGCGGGCCGCGGGAATCCTCGAGGCCACACGCGCGCTCACAAAAGGGTTCCTACGTATATATGTATACGTATATAATAGAGCGAGAGAGTTTCAATGTTAGCGGGCGTTACGGCAACTCTCGGCCTCTCGTTGAGCAATACATACATCTGGCTTTGCGTGACACACACTGACGGGACTTCCCCTGACTCGCGCGCTCCACAGGAGAAATCACTACGATCCTACGTATATGTGTATACAGCGCCGAGATAACAATGGAGCGCGCCTTTTTTTCTTTCTTTCTTTCCGCGGAACGATGTTCCTAGAGGCTGGCCTCAGCTCTCGGAGATTAGAGGGGATAGCTGGCCAATATTGTGACAATATTCGGGGAATATTAATATGGTATTCTCGATTAAAAAAGCGAATACACCTGCGCGCGACGCCTCTCCAAAGTATAACAATCGCCACTCGCTAAGAAAAAAAAGACGCCTCTCATCCGATCGATAAAGAATCCCTCTCTCACTCACCTTCTCGTAATACGAGCCAATACCTATATCCAAGCCGTCGGCAGCTCGCTCGTGTTTCTTCCTCCGATAAGCGATACAATAACTTCTTATCGGGAAGCTCGCGATGATTCCCGATACCCGAGCTGCCTGCGCGCGCCTCTCTCTCTCCTCTCCTTCTTTTTCCCCGATCCTTTGTGACTTTCCCTTGCTAAAAACAGAATCGCGCGCATTGTTCACGAGAAATTCGAGGCTGCGACTCGCGGAAGAAGAGAGCCGCACCGAAGCCGCAAACATCCGGACGGAGCCAGCATCGGATGCTGCCTGCGGTCGTATCCCGGCTTCTCACACTCGCCGATTCTCTTTTTTCTCCTCTCGCCCAGTTCTGATTCTAGCCTTGAGCTGTATGCGAACGTTTTGATGACCGAGAGTAGCTGAGAGTTAGAAGTAGGGATGAAAGTCGATGGGTCAGATTTTGGGTATTAACGTCGGGTTTTTCTTTCTGCTTGCAGTGACCGCCGAGACTGGACCCGATCAGCCCGACGCCTGCAGAGAGAAGACGGATGTTACGTCATCACAGCTGGTAAGTGTCCGAGCGACGGCGTCACGCTCGTTATATTGTTGTTATTGTTATTATTGCCTTGAAAATCCGAGCGACGATAAATCCAGAGCTTGTTTTTCTTGCTTCTATACGTGCGCAAGTGTCCGCGCGGAGAAGTATCTGACGGAAGATAAGACGATAATTTTTACGCTCGCTCATCTTCCGCGGAAAACGAAATCGCACGACGAGCGCGATAACGGATCGTTAAAAAATTACTGTTTGCCTTAAAAAAGTAATAACGACAAGTGGCGCGCGTCACGATTATTACACTTCTTTTCCGACTTTGTTTCTACAAAAGAATATTCTTCCAAGATTTCCTGTTGATTTAAATTTTTTGCCACATAAAATGAAACAAAAAAAAAATTATTTAAAAAAACCCCACACCAGCACAGAAAACTATCTCTCTCTAACGCACCAACCTCTCCTCTCTGCCCGCAGTACAAGCTTTTCCAATTGAAGGTCGAGGCCCAGCAGCAGCAGCAGCAGCAGCCCCAGCATCAGCCCGACCCAGCCGACAACCACACCAGCAGCCATCCCTGCCCGGCGTGTCCGCTCGTGCTCGGCTCGGCGCGCGAGCTGAGCCAGCACCTACGCGGCCACAACACGCCCCGCAGCGCCAGCAGCAGCAGCAGCAGCAGCAGCGCCAGCAGCATCAGCGAGGACCCCAGCTGCGACTACGCCTGCGGCGTCTGCCACAAGGTCCTCAGCTCTGCCTCCTCCCTCGACCGGCACGTGCTGGTGCACTCGGGCGAGCGGCCCTTCAAGTGCACCAAGTGCGAGGTCGCCTTCACCACCAACGGCAACATGAACCGACACCTGCGCACGGCTCATCTCTCCCCATCGCGGAGCTACGAGGACAGCGAGGGCAGCGATGACTCCGAGCATCATCGGCCGATGAAGCGCATCCAGGAGGAGTACAATAATAATAACATACAGGCGAGCAAGCTCAGAGCCTCGCCGGAGCTTAAACGCAAGTGTCCGGATTATGCCGACGAGCCGGATAGCCAGCGTAGACACAAGATCCTGCTGAGCAACACCAGGAGCGAGATCCGCGGCGGGTACTCCGAGCCCTCGGGCACCTCCGCCCTCGGCATCTTCTGCTGCACGCTCTGCGGTAAGCGAGAGTTCGCCTCCGAAGCGCAGCTTGACGCTCACCTGGAGCGCAGCCACGCCGAGGTGCCGCTCAGGTGCGACATCTGCCAGCAGAGCTTCAAGAACCACCGGCAGTTCAACATGCACCGGTTCACGATGCACTTCAGCGAGTACGCCGCCGCCGCCGCCGCCATCGCCATGAGCCAGCAGCAGCAGCAGCAGCAGCGCGGCCTGCTCCGCAACAGCGTCGTCGGCTTCAACGACCTGACCTTCGTCGACTTCTCCTCGGACAAGTTCCCGGCCATCGCGCGGGCCGTCTGCGAGCAGTCGCTCCACCGGCCCGCCTCCGACGAGTCGACCCCCAAGTACCAGTGCTCCAAGTGCCTCAGGGCCTTCCCCTGCCGGCTGGCCCTCGACGGCCACGAGTCCGACTGCGGCTCCCTGGCCAGCGGCCACCCGGAGCAGCAGCGCCGCGACAGCAGCTCCAGGGACGACTTCTTCGCCGGGCTGGACCTGCAGAACAAGGCCGCCCTGGCCGAGGCCAAGGAGGGCAAGGACCTCGCCGACATCCAGAGCATCATCTCCGTCACCTCGGGCCCCATTCTCCAGAGCTTCTCGCGCTCCGACGCCAGCACGCCCGACAACTGCAAGATCGGCAAGCAGAGCTTCGGCTCGTCGGGCTCGTCCGGCACCACCGGCTCCTCGGCCGAGTTCCACGAGGAGGAGGCCCAGGACGCCTTCGCCGCCGAGTTCCGCAAGATGAAGCTCAAGGGCGAGTTCCCCTGCCGGCTCTGCAGCGCCGTCTTCCCCAACCTGCGCGCCCTCAAGGGCCACAATCGGGCCCACATGGGCGTGGGACCGGGCCAGCCCTATCCCTGCAACATGTGCCCCTACAGCCACACGGACAAGGCTACCCTGGTGCGCCACCTGCGCACCCACAACGGCGACCGGCCCTACGAGTGCTCGCTCTGCAACTACGCCTTCACGACCAAGGCCAACTGCGAGAGGCACGTGCGCAACAGGCACGGCCGGATGAGCCGCGACGAGATCAAGAGCGTCCTCATTTACCATCCGAGCGAGGACTCGACCAACGACGGCAGCCTGGACCGCAGCGGATCCTCGCCGAGGGCCGAGGCGAGAAAGTCGCTTGTCTACGACGATCTGCCGACGCAGCTGCACTATCCGGACATTAGGATCAAGGACGAGGCGAAGCTGAGACAGCCACCGCCCAGCCTGCTCGAGGCTAGCCACTACAAGAGCGGCGAGCTCTTCTCCAGGCCGGTGCCCAAGCTGGAGCAGCTTACCTACGGACGGCACGAGGAGCTCGAGGTTAGCAGGAAGGATGAGGACGAGCTCGACGACTCGAGGTACGACTCCGAGGACAGCGTGTCCCTGGTCAGCGAGGCGGCCAAGGAACCCAGGCTCCAGGCGAGCCCGATGGACCTGAAGAAGCCGAGTAACGGCGAGCAGGCGGTCAACGCCGATGCGCCCCTTGATCTCAGCATGGACGTGCTTGACCTCAGCAAGAAGGCCGCCGCGGCCGCCGCTGCAGCTGCTGCAGTCAAGCAGAGCAACAGCGAAGCAGCAGTAGAAGATCTCAGCCGCGGAAAGGACCTTTACAACACGACGAACCAGCTGCTCTTGACGCAGGCTCTGCTCAAAGCCAACCAGCCTGCGGCCTCCTCGCTCGAAAGCTTCTACGCGAACGCTCACATGATCTACCGGAACTTCGGCAGCTTCCCCGGAGCTGGCATCCTCCAGCCCTACCTCTTCGGGCCTCACCTCTTCGGCCAGGACTTTGCAATGAAGGACAGACTACAAAAGGAACTGGTGCGCGGCCTCCAGACCAGCGGTGGCAGCCTCGTCGATCCCAGCACTACCACCAGCAGTAGCAGCGTCGCGACGCCGGGCTACGGCGCTCCAGCGTTCCCACAGTCCCGACCACCAACCGTACAGAACCACACGGTCAACGACCAGAACGACTACGCCAGCCTCATGTCCTCATCGTCGGCGAAACTGATGGGCAAGAGCATGCCGACGAGGGACAAGCTCGCCGACTCCCAGAGCTCGAGCAGCGTCAAAATGGTCATCAAGAACGGCGTGCTCATGCCCAAGCAGAAGCAGAGGCGCTACAGGACCGAGCGGCCCTTCGGCTGCGAGCACTGCACCGCCAGGTTCACCCTGCGCAGCAACATGGAGCGCCACATCAAGCAGCAGCATCCCCAGCACTGGAGCCAGCGACCGCGGGGCGGACACTCGACGAGGGGCAGGCCGCCCGCGAATCCACCCACGCTACTCCAGAATCTCGGCCAGAGCTCGGCGGCGAGCTCGCATTTGCGCCAGATGAATCACTCGTATCCAAGCCTGCTGCCCAAGCTGGGACAGTCGCTAGCTCCGAGCGCCGATTACGCGGGCAAGCATGCGATCTCCGATCAGGTGAAGTATGCGATCTTAGCTCAGCAGCTAAAAGGTAATAAACCTGAAGAGAACGATTCGGACGAGGAGCTCATAATCGACGAGGAGAACGAGAGAGCCACGAAAGAGCCGACCGAACGGACGCTGAGTCTTCTGCGGGGCAAGCTCGAGGCCAACATCGAGTCGAAATGCTCCGACGACGCAGCGAGAAGGGAGACCAGCGACGTGCCGACCGACAAGATCAAAGCGGAGGCCGATGATCAGCCAGCTGAAAGCGAGCTGATCACAAAAGAAGACGAAGATGCAAGAGAGGATAACACACCTGCAGCTAACGATCTGATGAAGATGGAAGTGAAGGAGGAGCGCAGCAACGAGAGCGAGGATCTGGCGAGCGTGAGCGAGATCCTGGACAACGCGAGCCAGAACTATCAGCAGCAGTTTCAGTCTCAATACATGAGCGACGAGGAGGGCCTCGTAGCCTCGACCTCCAACCAGTCGGGCAGCGACGAGAAGTCCGACTCGGTCAACTCGGGCAACTCTGGCCACTCATCCATCTCGAAGCGCAGGCGCAAGATCAAGAAGAAGAAGATGAAGAAGAAGTCAGCGTACTCGACAGCGCCCAACCGTGTCATCTGCCCGTACTGCCAGCGGCCCTTCCCCTGGACATCCTCGCTGCGCCGGCACATCCTCACGCACACCGGCCAGAAGCCCTTCAGGTGCCTGCACTGCAATCTCCTCTTCACGACCAAGTCCAACTGCGACCGCCACCTGCTCAGGAAGCACAAGAACAGCCTGAGCGCCATCAAGCTCAGGCGCACCAGGTCGACCTCCTCGCCGGAGATCAGCCTCGAGCCCGAGCCCCAGCCACAGCCGCAGCCGCAGCAGCCGGTCCCGGTGCCGGTCAACGAAACCACCACCACCAGCAACAACCAGTTCATCGTGAAAAACGTGCCGGAGCGCCCGTTCAAGTGCAACCTCTGCCCGAGCTCGACCTTCTCTACCGTCGGTAATCTGAGAAAGCACAAGGCCACCAAGCACCCGCACCTTGGCATCAAGTGCAGCAGGCCAGAGTCGCCGGCGAGCGAGCCGCAGAGCAGTCCTCAACCTCAGCCCTCGCCTCCAGAGCTGCCACAGGAAGAGCCTGCCCAGGAGACGGCAGCGGAGCTGCCCCAACAGCCGCAGCCACAGCTGAGCAACAACGACCAGAGCGGCTACGACAGCCAGTCGTCGGGTGTGTCCGAGCCTCTGGAGACCAAGATTTCTGAAGCCAGCAGCGCTAATAATACCTCGTCATCGGCCAACGAGACGTCCAGGTCGAGAAGGACGTCACCCAGGTCTTCGCCAGGGCCGAACGCCGAGGCGCCGTTCAAATGCCACCTCTGCGATAGCGGTTTCTCCGAGAGAAACGACTGCCTCGAGCACATCAAGGACAATCACGAGAGCTCCTATGAGATGCTAGTGGCCAAGGGCGCGCTGGATATGGAGATCGATCCGGATGAGCCAATGCCGCCGGCACCACCACCGCGACCACCCAGTGATGGTGAAGAGAGACGCGGACGGTTCCCTGACTACAGCAATAGAAAGGTAATGTATTTATTTATTAACTTTGACTTTAATGTAAAGTAAATACATAGGAAATTCAAATTTCAATATTATCCTATCTCTTCGAATTAAAGTAATTGTTTAAATTTGCTAGTACTAAATTGATAACAGATATCGAAAAACATCCAAATAATCAATGACTAACCGAAAAATCTCTTAATGTTCCCAGGTCGTCTGCGCGTTCTGCATGCGCCGCTTCTGGTCCGCCGAGGATCTGCGCCGCCACATGCGCACCCACACGGGTGAACGTCCATTCTCCTGCGACATCTGCTGCCGGCGATTCACCCTGAAGCACAGCATGCTGCGCCATCGCAAGAAGCACGAGTCCGTCGACTCTAGCATGTACGTAGGAACGAGCGGCGACGAGGACACCGGCGCAGCAGCAGCGGCCCAGCCACCAACGATAGCTCCGCGCAACCAGCCGCCCACCAGCACCAGCCGAGGTGCCTCCTCGCTGCCCCAGGTGGCCAGCGTAGCGACTGCAGACGCCGCGCCCAGCGGACTCATGAGGTTCAATCCTTACGAAAAGTTTACCACGCTGACGGGCAGGCTGACGGCCGGTGTCTCGCCCAGTTTAGCCGAGGATAACACCGATAACGATCTCATCTCGAACCTGTTGGGCATCAGGGATAAGAGTATCATCGACAGAGTCCTGCAGGCCTCGTCGGCAGATGATGCCGCCAAACTGCTCGGAGTCAAGGGGAACAGCGAATGAGTATAGGCGAGGCGCTGCGCGTCCTTACCTGCGGATAATTGGCTCGGCATTTGCTTGTTGATTAAAATTTTTTGGATTTTGGATAAGATTTATTTTTAGGCATTGTTTTAATGGGTTGCTGTAGCCGAGTATTTGATAATTCAAGATTTTATACGGCAATTTCGTTGTAACGATCTTTTAAATGGTTCTTTTTCATACGGGTTCGAGAATTTAAGTGACTCCAAAAAATTTTAATTTTATCTTTGAAATCTAAGTCGAGAGCTGACGATAAGGCTGAAACTAATATAGCGTAATTTACTTAATGCAAATGATCTTCGCGCGTTTTATGGGATTTCAGGAAATCGTGACTGAACCAGCGTTGATCATTAACGAATACCTACTTCTATTTATTTGCGTAGGATTCGCATGAAAAAGTAGAGCAATGCCGTCCAATTGTTTGCATCACCTATTGTAAATTTTGCGAATTAATCCATTTTTTCTGTGCGTGCAAAACGTAGATAGATAGTTAAGATGAGAAGCCACGTAGGCTCGCTCCGATTGGTGCGAAGAAAGAAACGAGTATTCCACTTTCTTTTTTCAAGACAATTTTTTTCTCCAAAAATATTGCGTACACATGCATACTACGAACTTTAAACGTCAAGTCGTACTTTTTGGTGCA
The DNA here is from genome assembly GCA_900480035.1 of Eupelmus urozonus. Lineage (NCBI taxonomy): Eukaryota > Metazoa > Arthropoda > Insecta > Hymenoptera > Eupelmidae > Eupelmus > Eupelmus urozonus. Next base: position 43,681 of record UELX01000562.1, read on the forward strand.
CCCGACGAGAGTTCACTAGTTTTCTCCGCTCTCCTCGTTTTTCCTCGAGCACTAAAAATTAAAAAAGAAAAAAAAATGTAATACGCTTGTAGATTGAGCGGAACGATTCTTCGCTCTATCGACAAAGCTCGCATTATTCGATACATACACATACATTTTACTGCAAATCTGTCTTTTTGCGGTAGTCCGTAGGTTGTGCCTACTTTTAGGTAAAAGCTGAGTCTATCTCAATTCGTACACACAAGACAATTTGCGTACACGAATGATAATAGCATGAATTTTTTCGCTCACGTTGTTTATAATAAACAGTGTACGAGATGGCTCAGTCTCGCGTTTGATTCACACATATATTATGTATTTCTCTTCGTGAGTGTGTGACGTGTAACTGTGTTTACGTGTAAATAGTCGAGGCGAGCGACGGGGCCGTTTTAGCGGTTGTATTAAAAAATACATGCAAAGTCCCCCGCCGCAGGTACGCATGCATAGAACTGTAAGCTGTAATTATTGTGTACGTTGGACCTTAGAAGAGCGCAGTAGTCTTAAGAATATTAGGATTAATTGTAAAACGATGAAAAAAAAAGGCAGTCCGCAGAAGGCCTTACTAATGTTTAGGTAAAGAGTAATAAAAAATAAACGCGAGACAGAGAATGCGAATGTAATTTATAAATGTAATGAGGACTGACGCCGAAAGGAACGTCGCTCGTTTTATCCAAAGAGCGGTTCGCACTGACGAATTCGCAACTTAATTAATTATTATTATTACTATTAATATTGACTTTTACGGAGAAGCTATATGTATACATATATATAAATGGAGAGATAGAGTAACGACAACGAATGATAAGAATAGCCATATATAAATATATGAAGAAAACGATGTATATCTTTATATAGAATCACTTATGTACGTGTATAGTGTACACGAGGAAGAATTTTTAGGTTTCTTTATTATTTATTTGCGTTTTCGACTCGTCGCGAATAGACAGCGTCGAGTGAACTTGCGCGCGCGTGGAATTAAAAATTATATATGAAAATTAAATAAAAAAAAAGTAAGGTAATTAATCAATCGTGTGCGAAAGATATAGAGAAAAGGCTCTGTGTACGTGAGATATGTAATTTTTCGTTTATTGTAAATCTTTTCTGTCGCCTCGAATTCTAAGTATACGAGAAAAGAGTGCAACCTTTGTAAAAGCACCGAGATGTATGTGTAAATGACGAGTCGTCGGTCGAATCGTACAAAAGTGAAAGAGTTAAATAAAAAGACATGTCCAATCATGAAAATGTTTAAGTTTATTTTGCGTCTAACTAATTTGATCACTTTATTTAGTCTGTAATTCTTCACAAATCTTATGAATTTAAGCATGTAAAATCCTTTTTGAATTGATTCCTAGAAAATTTCAGTCTGAATTTATATATACATATATATATATATATAAAAAATGAAAAATAAGAGCAATACTTATTACAAGCGTCAGAGAGAAGAGTCTTATTGCATTTAATCGACGTTTCAACAAGGAAAGATTTAAAATTTATCGGTTAGAGATGTAAAAGTAACAACTGTGTATGTATAGCTAGTGTAATTAATACGAGGTAAAATAAACGATATGCGCGCCTTGTTCCGCGAATATTTAAACTCTGCAATTAATGCCAAATCACGGCCAGGTGCATCGGTCGATTGACGATCGATCGCAAGCTAATACAAATATATTATACATATATACATTATATATTTTAGATGGAGATGTTCAGTAGTGTAATGTTTGTCATTTTTTCGTTTTTTCCTCGAAAATGAACTAAAGAGGATAACCAAATGAAGTCTTAACAATGCTTAAGAAAAAAGTATTTTTCGCTTTTATTCTCCGCGATGCGCGTGTATTTTTTCGTTCGGATTTGTTTTTCTGCTTTATTAAAATACGTTATATATTGTATATTATTATTGATATTTATTTGTTCATTTTTACGTTGTTCATTATGCGACGGCTATGAAGTTTTCTCTTTAAGATTTACGTTTCGCTCTCTCTATCGTCTTGTTTTTTTTATTTTTTTGCAAAAAAAAAAATGCCATTTGCTTGAGTATATAGAGTGTGTTCTCTGTATCATAGTGAATCGTAAGACTTTAGATCCTTACGCGTAAGGGCATGTTACTTATTATTTTAAGCGCGAAGTGGAGAAAATCGCGTGCGGAAGCGATAGAGGTCCATTGATAAAGTTGTAATTTTCGGAGCTAATCATGTGAGCGTCGTTGGAAAAGATCGGAATTTAAATCCGAAGTCATGTTTGCTGAGCGTATAATGGTGCAGACTTGTATTTTTTCTTTGTATACAATTTACCACTTTCGTTTCATTCTCTTCGTCTTCTACTTGTTCTTCTACTTCTGTGTATTGGATTTTCGATGGGAAAAGAAGAGATGCATTTCAATCGAGTATGTATATCAACGACATTCTGTACTTGTATAACGACTTGTACTGCCTGCGAGAGTACTTTGAAGTCACAAGTTTGAATTTTGATCTATAAATATAAAGAATACATACTGTATTATCATGAAAGAAAATTGTGTTCTATCATTATCCCTTTCCTAGTTATAAGTTTTTGGTTTTACATAAAAAAGAAATAAATGTTTATTTTCTCTTTGAAAATTTTTGTTTTGATTTACTTACATTATTTTTTAAATACTAGTCATAATTCAGTAATAAGCGTTACGCATTGAGATTAAATAACGATTATTACTTCATATTTATTAAGATGTTTTTCGAGATTTATTTATTATATATTATTACGAAATTATTTTAAAATTATAATTTTTTATTATGGTACTTTAATTTCGTTATATTTCTGTTTGGTTGGAAAAAATACTCCACCTTACTTGTCTGTTCAAAAAACAAAGATTACTTTGACTGTAACGTTCCTCAGTTTTCAAATTTCAGAACATTTGTTAACAAAAGCAATGAAGACCAGAAAAACATGTTAAAAATGTAACCAAAAATACAAAAAAAGTTAATTAATTAAAATATCAAATATGTTAAATTATTAGTGAATTGGTCATTACCTTTGAATTACTTAATAAATCGGAATACCTCGTGGGATACCGGCCTAACAACAAACATGTGCTCCAAGCGGAGAGTTTAACTTTTTAAAATTGAGGTTATTTTCTTCATTCTTGAAAAAGTTTATTTACAATTTTGTATGAAATTAAAATTCAACAAAAATGTCTAATTTTTTTCTAAATTTTGTGTCGATGTTCAAACGGGTTTTTATATTTTTTAAGGTAATAAAAAAATGCCCAGAATATGACTTTAAAAAAACGCTGTTCTCAAATTTAAACATGTCTGGCTCATCACTAAATTCTTCGTCACGATTTGCTAATCATTTCAAAACAGAGTACAGTGTAAAAAGTACTGTAGTTTATACATGTTTCATTTAATCAAATAATAATACATATTAATGGAAAAAATCTGGAATTTCTATTAAAGGTTTTAGCAAGCCGTTAAATATATTTCTTCATCCGGATCTCACGGCTCTTATTGAAATAATTAAGGGCAAGTTTTATTTCGCAACTCTACTTAATGGAACAAAAGTGCCAAAAGGTGCATCAAACCTTTACTTATTTGACATCGATCAAGAATTCGTTTATAATAATTTTTACGACGACTTTGGACCCCTCAATATTGCCTGTGTCTACAAGTTAGAAAATTTATTATATAAAACAGTTAAAATAAATACATATTTGTGCACTGCAAAATTTAAAAATTTTTTTAAATATTTACTTAAAGACAAAGCAATAATTAATTTTTTATAAGTTTTATAAGAAAAGAAAAATTATACTCAATTTACTTTTTATTCTAGACTATATAATTAAACAGTTACTTTTCTAATGACAATAAAAACGCACATTATAATAAAATCCCTTTCCATTTATTACAATAATTATATCAATAAAAAAGCTGGATAAATACAATCCACAAAACTTTTCTTACTCCAATTATTAAAAAATCCTAAGGTATTGCCACGGAGTCAATCAAATTCTGCACAGTCCCGAACGCACGGCCACTCAAATCGTCCACTATACATCTACAAACCCCGAGAAACGAGCAAACGCCGCTTTCCTGGCTGCCTCCTATTCAGTTTTGTGTCTAAATAAGTCACCCGAAGAAGTCTTTCATTCTTTCAACAACAAAGACATCCCGGGCTTGAGACATTTTCAAGATGCCTCTATGGGCGATTCAATCTATACCATAAACCTCCTTGGTATGTACAAAGTCATTTCTTTTCAATTCGTCATTTTAATAAAAAAATCGTGATAATACGTGTAAGTTGAGTTTATCATAAGTACGATTGCATTTTGAAATAATAGACTGCCTGAAAGCTCTGAGCAAGGCGACGGCGATGGGCTTCTTCCAGTTGGACGACTTCGACGTGAGAGAATACGAAAAGTACGAACAGATAAAAAACGGCGATTTGAACTGGATAGTACCGCGAAAATTTCTGGCTTTTATCGGACCCAGTACCGAGAACAACGCGATTACCCACTACCCGGAGAAGTACTTGAACTATTTTATGAAAAATGAGGTCGCCGCTGTCATTAGGCTGAATCGTCGAGCTTACGAATCATTCAGGTTTGTGATCGTTAACAAATTTTTTTTTCTAGTCAATAAGGTGATATGTTTTCGTTGTGCAGATTCACTAATGCAGGCATTTTGCATTATGATCTATTTTTCCCCGACGGGACGGTTCCGCCGAAAAAAATTTTGAAGCAGTTTATGCACATCGCCGAGACGACGAGAGGTGCTATAGCTGTACATTGCAAAGTAAATTATATAGTTATATTTTCTTTGACTCACTTAATGATTTCTTAATTTTTCATCCTCAGTTCAAAAGCCTTATCGAGTTCGCACCTTTTTCATTAACTTAGAGGGTGTAAAAACAAATAAGTTTATAAATTTAATAAAAACATGTTCAACTAAATATGTATCATCAGAAAACTCCCAGGCTTTATATTCCATCCTCAATTGGATACATGCATTAAAAAATTATTTGTACAAGATTGCCTGGAATAAGAAAATCATTAATCCCGGTTTTGATAATGACTGCAAAATTTGAATTAATATTAATAAACAAAAAATAATCGTACTTATTAAAATATTTAAAATTATTAAAATTAAATCTGTTAATAAATGAATATTGAATAATCTGTTAATATTGAATTTTAATTATAAATACCGTACGTTTTTTAAATAATGGAAAAATTTATGGTATATGACATCAATTTTCATAAGATATTTTTATAATACGTTAACGTATATTTCAAGAATAACATTTTTTTATTTATTTATTTCTATGTAGTTTACTATTTATTTAGTTCTTCAATTAAATTATCCCTGAGTATTTGCAAACAATCGATTTTTAATCAATGCTTATATAGATGCAAAATTTGAATCAATTTTTTACGGAATCGATCTTTGAACGAATTTCAGTATCGATTCAATTTAATTTAATAATTATCAAATTAATTTCACTCGATAAAATCCAAAAAAGCGTATAATTACAATTTAAAACTAATCTTCTCTATTTGTTTAAAACACGCGTAGGCAGGCCTGGGCCGCACAGGCACTTTAATAGGTGCCTATTTAATGAAGCACTACAGAATGTCAGCAAGGGAGACCATAGCTTGGTTAAGGATCTGCAGACCTGGCTCAGTTATAGGACAGCAGCAAGCCTGGCTCGAGGAAATGCAGGGCACCCTCTGGCGCGACGGTCGGCGTTATAGGCAATTCTCTTAAAATTTATTAGTTTTCAATTAGTTTTGTAGCTTTTATAAAATTAATAAATGGTCTTGGTTTTTGAAAATGTAGAGACAGTTAAAATCTTCATAATAGACAAATTACTACAGACTCGTTTACTATACTTATAAGAGTAAAAAAATTTTTAGAAAATTGTGAACATATGTTTTCAGATTAAAGTATCACGGAGACGAAAATTTGATTCCTTTCCACCGACGAGGAATCTACTCTATAGCAGCAAAATACGACCGAAAAGTACGATTTAGAGATTATAAGAAGAATGGAAACGTAAACAAAGCCTGCAGTGGTAATTTTTATTTTAACTTAACCTGACCAATATCAGAGTCATCAAATACCAAAATCAATTTAATGTATGAAAAATTTTTAGAAGATTTCAAGCTGTCCAATAAATATATTCTGCCAGATTTAAGTGCACGATGCTCTTCTGCTCGAGAAGTTAACAACACTAGGATACCAGAAGTGATAGTACCGCCTTTAAAAGCCGAGGACAGAAATAAATTTGGTAATTAAATTTATTTTATTGTAATTATTCTCTGTCTTTTTTATTTTTATTTTCAAATAGAGGTAATAGATCTCAATTAATAGATATGTTCTTAATATTATCTTTTTCCTATTCTTTATTAAAGACTACTTCGATTTGAACTCATAACAAATCCCTTCTATTTTAAAAGTATTTTAGCACTGCTGACCTTATCGAGTTTTAGAATAAATATTATTTCTTGTTTAGTAAATTTTCACATGTTGTTTCAAATTACAGAAAGATATTTGTAAATAGTATTTATGAAATTGATTTATTCATTCTTTAGAATACTAATAAGTGGTGAAAAATCAAATTATTGTTAATGACTTATAATTTGAATTGTTTTTAAGTTTACATAGTAAATCGTTCAAATATTTGAATTTGTTATAACTTTGGTTATTTATTTATTTTAAATGAAATCAAGATTAAATTTCTTAAAAGTATAGGCTGATTAGTGACTCAACCAAAAAGTATAGCGTAGCGAGTCAAGTTATTAATATATATTACTATAAGAACTTTTATTTATAATATAATCACGTAAATATTATTTTTTTACTTAAAAAACTTACATTTATAATAGTTATTACTTAAAATTTCCATAAAATTAAAAAGTTTTGAGAATTGTCAAAAATTTTAACGAAAAGTTACTATTTTACTTTCAGATCTATACTAAATCTATCTAATTTTTATACTAAAGGACTTTACATAATTCATATTACAAAATCATGTATGTGCAGTAAGAATATGATAATACACATGCGTGAGATAATTCGAAATTTTGTTGAGACATCTCGACCTTTTTTTCTTGACAAACAAAATATAAACCAATCTGAATCTGGATTTCAAAATTTTCAAGATTCCAAACTTTGAAAATAGTTATAAAAATTACATAAAATACGGAAATCCCGAATAAAATTTTTGACACGAATTGGGAAATCCCCATACTTTTATAACCGTCGTATACTCTAAACTCAAAAGTGCGAAATCTGGAAGTAACAAGTTTAAATTATTTGTCTGAGCAATATTTCTTAAATATTACAGCAACATAACTGTAATAATATAACGCAAATACTATAACAATACTGCTAAAATACTGGTAAGATATTGCTATGATATTATTGCAACAAGATTGTAGTAAAATAGCATGAATGTTTTCAATATATTACAGGTATTGTACGATATATTGCATTAATATTGTATCCATATTGTGTTAATATTGGAGCAATATTATAGTAATATATTGTACCAATATTATCACAATGTGTTAATATTGCGTCAATAATGTGTCAGTATTGTAGCAATATTATAACAATGTTATTGCAATAGCCAATTAACTCAATTTTATTATACTGTACTCATTTTTTAATAAAACTTAGTATAAATTTTCATGATATTAAATTCAATAAATAAAAGTTACAAAGTGTGAATGAATATATTTAATAAAAAAAATAGTTTATTTCGATATATTAGTGCGAGAAAGTGATTTTAGCCGCACGGGAGTGAGCATCCGAGCGGAGTGAGAATGACAAGGCCACGCAATGTTAGAATCACTTTTGAGGAAAGTTTTTTATTTAAATATTAAAGTAGCTTATGGATAGGAAGAATAGTTTTACAATTTGTCAATTACTAATATATATATATATTTTTTTACAACTTACCGCAATAATATTTATCGTAAATCCATAGGTGCTTCAAATATTTTACTAACTCATATCTTAAATGATTATGGTTTGTTATAAGAATCATTACTACAACATTCTATAATAGTGTGTAAGAAAAAACTCACGTTTTATAACCGATTTCCAGATTATTATTCAGATATTTTTTATATTTAAAAATAAATATTATGTTTGTAATGTTGTATTCTGTTGACACTCTACAGAAAAAAGTAGTGAAATTAAAAGGTCGATATCGATTTTTTAAAACTTGAGAATTTTATAGTTCTTTTTACATTTTATCAATAATTTCAAGTTTCTAACAAAAAACTTTATTTACAGTTTTATACGTTTCTTTCTAATAATGTAAAATATGAATCAACTAAAATTTTGAAAATGTAATAATTAAGCAATTGAAAAAAAATATTAATTAAAAATAATGGTTACCAGCATATTCATCTTATTAATTTTTTTCTCACAAAATTTATTAACACTTAAATATTCAAAAGGAATGATGTTTCAAAGCAATCAAATACCTGTGAACCTTTCTTCGGTAATTTATTTAAATAATATTAATAAAGTTATTTATATTTTTATTGTTAGTTTTATATTATATTTCTTTTCGAGGTTCAAATATGTGAAAAATGTTTAATTAAAAGGAATCAACCAATCATCATTATTAGGCGGTCACACGATCTAACAATTTCTAATATATATTCACTAAATTCAACAATAAGCATGATTGATGTAAACAAAATGACAATTAACTATGATCGAAGGAAAAATCGTTATAATTTTGATGCACCAAATAAGTTTTTAAAACCATTTTCTTCATATAATTTCATTCTTACTCAATTTGATGCATCTTCATTAAACAAAACCTTTCACATAATTCAAGATGAATTTTGGTACAATCAAGACGGGTATTACATTATTGATAATACTCAAACTTCAAATGGCTGTAGTAAAATGTATTTGTATTTTAAAATCATCTGGAATTTCGACATTCTTAATGCTATTTTTTTATGTCGTGATAGGATAAATAGTATAGAATTGTATACTTTTAATCCTTTTACTGCTTACGCTCATTCAGGGTGGAAATTAATAAAAGTTTATGAATTGAAAAATGGACACCCATTTGCAATTTTCAAATACTCTCATTACGTAAAAGGTAAACGTTTGAACACTTTTTAATTTAGAGAATTAGCTATATTCATAAAATTTTTTTTTGTTAGATCTATCTTCCTTAAAATGTGAATTTCTGTATTATAAGAAAACGCTAGATTTATGTAATTATCCAATACGAATAGCAAAAGTTGTATATTCAGCTCTTGTTTGGTATGAACCAAATGAAACAATTCACAAAATTCGTGGAATCGAATCAACGGTGGCTGACATCATTTTTACCAAACTCAATGCTACAATCAATATAAAAACTTTTTCTCTTGATGATTTTGGTTACATTGTACAAGGAAAAGCAACTGGCGCATTAGCTGATGTTTTAGAAGGAACATGCGATTATGCGTTAAATCTAAGACTTGATGAGAAACTTGCACAAAATCAAAATTATATATACTCTCAAAGCAGTATTTGTTACGTTACGTCAAAAAAGCGATTAACGTTAATACAGAGCATATTGCATAAGTTTAATATACAAGACTTTTTACTTTTCATGTTTGTTTGTGTAATAATAATATTTATTTTTATGAATTTTACTAAAAAGTCTTTTGCACAATCAGCTCTTGATGTGTTAAGGTTGCTGCTAGGATATCCAATTCTTCATTTATCTGATTCAAAAATATTTCGGCTTGTTTTTATTTTAGTAATTTTTATTTCCATGACAGCGAATACATATTTGCAAGGAACATTTTATTCATTCATAACTGTACCATTATATAAGCGCTTTATTGAATCTTTTGAAGATTTGCTGGATTCTAATAATAAAGCTGTAACTATTCAACAAATTTACGATCAATACCATTCTAATGATTCATTATTACACAAACGCGTCAAATTCGTTCACGATCATGATGAATGTATTGATATTATTAAAAACGATCCGGACGCAGTTTGCATTATGTTTTGTGCTTTTGTAGAAAATCTCGTATCTGATAAGAACAAATTTCATATTGCTGAAATCGATTATTACGGCCACAAATATGCTGTCTTTATTTATCGAAAACTTTCTTTCTACAAACAAATTCGTGCTATTTTCAACAAGCTACAAGAATATGGAATATATCAGTATCATCTGAGTTTATTAAGGCATAAATTTTTGAAAACTAGTTATGCAAAAATAATTTATAAATCAATCACTATGGAACAAATTGCAGTAGCTTATACTTTGTTATTGTACAGTTTTATTCTTTGTAGTATTGCTTTTCTATGCGAATTTCTATGTAATATTATTAAAACATTATAGTTTTAACTGTACATGACGCAGAAAAGTTATGTTATTTATAAAACCGTTGCCATCCATTCGTACATTTATTGCTTAAAAAATCTTGTATTTAAATAAAACCATTTTTCAACCAATGCGTGCTCTGCCCTTTAATAAAAATTAACATCTCTTGGTTCGTTAAATAGACCGCCTTTTTCCTTTTGAAAAAAAAAAACATTTTTCATTCAGTAAAAATTTAATTTTACATATTTTTTATAAAATCGAATTTAATGCAATTGAATAATATGTTTTTATTTCATTTTGTTTACTGAGATTTCTAATTAAATTATTGATTTATCGTTGACTTCATTTTACAACGTTTATGGAACAAAGCTTTATTTTTTTCTAATTTCTACGATATTATTAAGTATATTAGAAAGTATTTTAAAAAGCTAGCAGTAAGCCAAGCTTAAATTTTACTAAGTGTAATACCATATTTTTTATTTTCTGATATTGAAAAATTTAAGAAAAATATAAATTATACGTGTTTACCAAGGATACAATATACTATTGTGTATACTCGTATTTATTTTAAATTTGCAGATTATTCCTAGGAAAGGGTTCGTTGTACTAATTAGTAATTACAGAAGGGAATAAATAATCAATTTTAGTACCAAAGTGCGTTCAGCATTTTAACAGCTTTAATTGTAGCCACTATTTGTTTTTACAAATAATCATTTATATTATCTATATTTATATTTTGCCGAAAAAAACATTTGATTTAACGTATTTTTGACAGAAATAGTATTTGGCTTATTAGGTTTTTGAATAACCCCTTTTGAATGACCCTTTGTTGCAATACGATGATTTTACTTTTCAAGTTTTTACAATTTTAATATTTTTAAGCTTATCATTTCTATATAAGGTCGTGACCTGATATTAAGCTATACATACTTAATAGGGTATAAAATATTTCTTATCTTCTAAATTTTCTAAAAGAAAACATTAAACTAAACAGTAAATATAAATACATCATATTTTAAATAAAATATATATAAATTCCTGAATTATCCCTTTTAACATTACTTTATGAAAATATCAAAGAGGCAAAAATATGTCAAAATCATAAAATGTTGCCAATTGAGCGTTTGCTGAAAAATAAAATCAAATTTCATTAACTACGTCAGATAGATTATTAAAAATAACCGGTCGTATTTATTTATTAATAATTTGGAATTAAATAATAATTAAATAAAAATTAATCTTTTTTATTTTTGTATTTACACAGGACCCAAAGAAATCACCCAAGGTGACAAATTGAACGAGATAAAGATGAAGAGAAATAAGAAGCCAAATGTTCATTGACCCTATCATTTGTGACCCGCGTTAGAAAAACTATTCTCGCTCGAAGAAAACATTTGTTCTGTATAAAAACTGAAATCTTATTTTCGATATTTAAATGTATTAAAACATATATTTGTTATTTGCAATTTTTTATTTAAGCTCATACATCTACTAATCATTTTTCTTTTATTGTAATTTATCATTGAAACTATAAAACTTACATTTGGATTGAATTTTTTTATTTTTATATTTCCTTATTAACTTTGTAAAAATATTGACATTACAAAACTACATATAATATATATAATATATATAATACATTGCAACACATCCATACATTTCTACAGCCAGATATTAAAATTCATAATAAACTCATCGGAAAATTGTTGCTAAATGGAGATCTTGCTCCGACTTTATTTATGAAAGTCGGATTTACATAATTTAGATAATACACATTTAAATAATTGCTTTTCAAGCTTTTTTAATAATTCCATTGTAATCCAATTAAATACAGTTTTAATTGCTTTCATTTTACATCTCTTAAAACTCTTTACGGTGAATATTGTTGCCATCAATGATCAAGGTCAAGGTTCAAAATACCAAAGGTACTTACCATCGGCAGCTAAAAAGTTAATAAATACAGAAATCGACAACACTGTGCAACAATATCTACACTAAATACATATACATTTATCATCATCTTTTACATGAGCTTACTTTTTATTTAATTATTTCAAGATGCGCGCGAATTTATAGTTTTCAGAATATAATAATACGCATGCGTCGATCCGGCTGCAAGGTAAACTATAGTATAGCGCGCGAGCTATAGGCTCGACGCTGTGTGTGTTCAGTCCTAACCTCCGCTAAAATCCAAAACATTGAATAAAAACAACAACAATGTTGATTTGACAATTATTACAACGTTCTGATGGACTTCTGGAATTTTAATTGATTGATATTATTACGAGTGATTTATTTTAAGGTTTGTTTAATTCTTTACTTTATTATTCTACACATGAAAATAAGGGTTTAATTTTAAAATAATTCTTACAGATTCGTCACAATGTCGAAAGCCAAGGAAGCGGTGATTATCGATTTAGATTCGGACGATGATACGGCAACGAATGACAAGAATGACAAGAAGAAATCTTGCACTGCTAACTGTATTAATTTTAAATGCTCCTCCGGAGTTGACATGAGACCTGCGCCATCCTTTGCTTGTTCATTCTTTGGTGTCAACATGGCCAAGAAAAAGAAACGTTATATATGCAAGATTTGCCTGGACATTGCTTTAGATCATCAAGAAGTAATTTATCAGCTTATTTGTAATTTTTAATTTGACTTCTTGTATTATATGTATCGTTTAAATTTCAGCAACTTGTTACTGCATTGTTGGATCACAAGCCGTTACTTCAGTGTGACTTTCCAGATCACACAATGGAAGTTGAAATTTCTGACAGTGATGAATCTGATAATGAAACGAAAGATGATGATGGTAAAGTTGCCATTAATTATAATTGAATTTTACATTGAAATAAAACTTTGAAATACATTTATTATATATTTTTTCAACATCATTTAGGAGAATTAGTATCGGAAGACGTGCTTGCTGAATTTGAAAAGAAAGTAGAGAAATCATTAAATGAAGTACTTGACAAGTATGATATCAAATATCAAATTGAAGAAGCTAATGCAGTATTAAAATCAGAATGGGATGATATTGATGGTAAGAAATTTGTATTTATTATTAGAATTATAAATTTTAATAATTCAATTTAATTGTTTAGCAACCAATACTGACATAGATAAAGAAATAATGGAAACAATGTCAAAATTAGATAAATTACGTTCATCACTGTACTATGAATTTAAACCAAATATTCAAATGCTAGAAGAATTAAAAATTGATGATTCCATTGAAAGCCCTGCTCAGCCTCTTGTGGCTACAAAGAAAGTTACACAAGTTCGATCACCACAAAAACCACAGCCTCAAGATAATCAGCCAGAAATTTTGCAAGAAGTTGAACGAGATAATCGTTTAATTCAATCAATGGACTTACCACCATCAGGTCAGCTCATTAAACCAGTACCAGAAGTTGATGACTTTGTATTTACAATGAAACATCCACTTTTCCCTTGGATTAAAGGAAAGGTGAGTAATTTTAATTAAATAATTATAATTACATTTTGTTAAAAGTGTCGCTTATAAAATTTATTATAAATATTTAGAATTTCAAACATATAAATGTTTTAATAACAATATGATAAAATGTAAAGTAGTTAAATTTTTTTTATTCTAGGTTCAAAGTGTTTTGTCTAAAAGTCCAATGCAATACCGTGTGAAATTGTTACAAAAGAAATATGCTGGTCAACAGAAAACATTAAGTGGTAAACAAATGGCATCAAGTTCACCTAGCTCAGTTATTATACCTGTTGGAACTCGAGTGGTTGCCATCTTTCAGGATACTTATTCTAGTAATTACTACAGTGGAGTCATTGCTGAACCTCCAAAATCAACAAATAAATATAGGTAAATTAAATCACTTTTGTTATTATAATACACTAGTATTTTTTATTATAAATTTAAAATTTCTCAATAAAATATTGAATTATCATAGATATTTGGTGTTCTTTGATGATGGATATGCCCAGTATGTCAAGCACAAGCACATATTTTTGGTTTGTGAAAGTTCCCCTCGCGTTTGGGAAGATATACCCATGGAATCGCGTGACTTCGTTAAAAAGTATATGGAGTCGTATCCAGAGAGACCAATGGTAAAGCTGCAACGCGGCCAAGTTGTGAAAACTGAGTGGAATGGAAAGTGGTGGATTGCTCGAGTTAGGGAAGTCGACGCGAGTTTGGTTCAAATGCACTTTGACGCAGACAACAGAACGGAATGGATTTATCGAGGATCTGCTAGATTGGGTCCTCTGTATCTAGAACTGATGAAAGCGAATCTGAGACAGCAAGGTTGTCATTCATCGATAAACACACCTATTCGACATCGTGGGGCAGCGACTACTATGGTTTCTTTTTATATTATAATATTGAATTAAATTTTATCTTTTGAATTCGTTAAATAATTTTTACGTATTTGCTTTAAAGAAAAATGGTCCATACGTGGAGTACACGTCGACGGCCACGGATGAGCGTGATGCAATGTTATCTGATAAAGAAAAACAAGCAGCATCAGCGGAAATTATTCCAACAGAAACGGCAGCTGCTCCTCAGCAAAGTAGAGCTGTTGCCAAAAAAAGTACAGCGAAAAGGCCGAGTTTGCCCGAGTCAACGTCGACGCCTTATAATGCTAATATGGAAACTAAGTCCTCTCACAGCATTGTCGTAAGTATATTTATAAATAGTTTTATATACAATTAATTATCGGTCTACAATATCAATAAACCGTCTGCCTTCGTTATTTCTTATCGTTCTTAATAAGAGTATTAATTTCTATATACACCAGTTGTATTGCTTATTTAAAAAAAATATAATTAAAGTAATAATCTAATTTATTCTATGTCCATGACAGTATTATCAAACCCAAAACAAGATTCAAACAAAGAAGTTCGTACCACACAAGTGCGGACCGAAATGCGTTGAAAGTATCTCCTTCACACCGGACGACCTCAGAGGCTACTCTCCGCTCTCGATTCCTCTTCTCTGCGGTTGGAATCGTCAGCTCTGCAAGTTCCCCAAAGCCAAAAAAGTTATCCTTTACCAAGCGCCTTGTGGAGTTCGGCTGCGTAATATGGAGGAGCTCCACCGCTACCTCCGAATGACCAACTGCCCGATGTCTGTGGACCTGTTCGAATTTGACTTCTGGGTGCACTGTCTGGCAGAATTCGTACTTGACAAGTGTTTCGTTAACATTAAAGTAAGTAAATCAGAATACCAAATATCTGCATTTAGCTTATACTAAAACTATTAATTAAAAATACGTTTTTATCACATAGGATCTAAGTTACGGCGTGGAGAACGTACCGATCCCGTGCGTCAACGAAATCGACCACGCCTATCCGGACACGATCAAGTACACGACCCAGCGCGAGCCTACGGAGGATGTTCACATGAATCTCGATCCTGACTTCCTCTGCAGCTGCGACTGTGAAGACGACTGTGCAGACAAGAACAAATGTCAGTGTTGGCAGCTGACAATACAGGGCGCAACTCTTGGCGGTCGCGTTCCGAATGCTGCTGTCGGTTACGTTTACAAAAGACTGCCCGAGGCTGTTACTACTGGCATTTACGAGTGCAACTCGAGGTATGTTTCATCGAATACTTTTTTTAAAATTGTAGATTGATTCATCAATTAAATAACTTAGTATTTAACTGATTCCCCTTTCGCAAATTACAAAAGATATTGAAAAGCTTAAAACTTTAAAGAATTTACAGTAAGCACTTATGTATAGAAATAATTTCGCCTTAAACCTCTTAATTATTCACTCGTTCGGATGTCAAATTTACATTCATTCAATTACGAAAACAGGTGCAAATGTTCGGTGAAGACCTGCCTGAACAGAGTTGTCCAGCATCCACTGAACCTTAAACTCCAAGTATTCAAGACAGCACCACGCGGCTGGGGCATCAGATGCCTGAACGACATACCGTTGGGCTCGTTCATCTGTATCTATGCCGGCCGATTGCTAACCGAGCAGGGCGCCAACGAGGGTGGCAAAAACTACGGCGATGAGTATCTAGCAGAACTCGACTACGTCGAGGTAGTCGAGGGCATTAAGGAGGGCTACGAGAGCGACGTACTCGAGCCTGAACTACCGCTCGAGGATGCCGATTCCGACAAAGAGAAGAGCGACAAGAAGGAGGAGGAGCCCGAGTTGCAGAAGCTCTCGCCCAACGACTCTGACGACGACTTCAATGTTGGCAAGAAACTGCAGAGAAATTTGAATATCGTCGAGGACGTCGATGAGGACTCGAGGTCGTCTATAAGGTATAAAGTTTCAGCGTTATTTGAAAAATCCTTTAGCTAAAATTTATTATGTAAAAGTAGGCTTTATTCGGTTTGAGAAACAATATTAAACATATTTTTGACATTTTATTAATATGCAATCTCTAATCTGCCATATCAATTAAATATAAATTTTCTAAACAATCTATAGTTAATTGATACTTAAATTTTTTCTGCAAATGTAGGAGTCGATTAAGAAAACGCAAAAAGGGAGAAGAAAATCTGGGATCCGACAAATCGGAGGATGGTAGTGTGTCGAAGGACGGGCAGGATAAGGCGGGCAGCGATGATGAGGAAGCAATTCGTGAGCCAAGCAGATTCGATCTTACAGTCGACACGCCGAAAATTGGAAGGGAGAAATTCAAATCAGTCAGAGACTTTTTCGGCGAGGATGAAGCCGTGTATATCATGGATGCCAAAACGACTGGAAATATTGGACGCTATCTAAACGTAATTAAGCTTAATCTTTTAGTATGCATAAATAGTTAATTACTTTTTGTTTGCTTTTATTCATCTGTTTACTAACGTTTAAACATTCGTCGATAAGTTATCACAACTTGGCGAAAGTCAAATTAAGAACATTTAATACATCTTAATTTTATTTATCAATTTTTCTTATCTGTAAGTAACCGTCTAATCAATTAAAAATCATTTCAAATTTTAAGTTTTATTAATACCAATAAAATAATTTAATTCTATATTTTTGTAAGCACAGTAAATCAAAATTAAACTACCGCTGAATATTTTTTTTTAATAACTTGTAAATGTTAAAAATATTTATTGACGTTTTTATTTCAGCATTCTTGTGACCCAAATGTGTTCGTTCAAAATGTATTTGTCGATACTCATGACGTTCGATTTCCTTGGGTGGCCTTCTTTGCATTGAGCTATATAAGAGCAGGTCAAGAATTAACTTGGAATTACAGCTATGATGTAGGAAGTATTCCTGGAAAGGTGATCATTTGTAAATGTGGAGCAAGTAACTGCCGCGGAAGATTATTGTAATATTCCAATTTTTATTTTAAGCTATAACATAATTTTAATGTGAATTAATTAAATTTTCTATTGCGTATAAGAATATGAAAATCTGTAAATAATGGTCATTCTTAAAAATAAAACGTTATGATATATACTCGATTTAAACAATAAGTTTCAAGTTTAAAAAATCAGCAAATAATCCTTTATTCATGCATCTAACAAATATGTTATTATATAAATTTATATTCTATTATTTTACAACTTTTTGACACTCTTTTAAATTAAATAATTTATTACTATAATTTAAGTAATAGTGAGTAGAAAGGATTTTTATGAGATTGGTACAACAGTTCAATCATAATAATCTAAGATATATTGCAATAACTTTGATCGCTGTATATTTTTCTTATTTTCTGTTTGTGCCATTTGCACATTAATTAAATACATTCAGCTTACAAGCTGGCTTTTTCATTTTGATTTCTTATTTCTAATGCCAACAGAATTTGCAATAAACATTGTAAGTATTGACATTGGTGCAAACTTTCACTGATGTACACATAAAAATATGAGTTCACAACATATAACATATGAGGATTACAAAAACATTTAAAAAATTTTAGGACTTTGGAACAGTCTATTATTCATCTGGAAGAATAAAGCAACGCTTATTAAGACATGGAAAGTACAAGTATCTGTTTTTCCTTCTGGAATAAATCACATGTTATTTGTATAATGCTTAATAGCACTTTGTATTTTTTAGAAATGTCTTAAATTCTGACAATCTAGAGAAAAAAAATAAAATACTGAGGTTATAAAGTCTTTAAAAAATTATAAGGTTAATATTAAAAAAATATCTAAAAAGATTCATTTATCACTGCTAAAGAAATTTTTGATCGTATACTTCGTTCAATCTCTATTTCCCCTTAATTTTTTTTCTTATAAAACTACAATCAGCACTTCTTTTTATGTAAACTTACATAAATTCAGTGGCCCTAGTCATACACGCAGAAAATCAATAACGAAGCAGCTGCAAATATCCTATAAGGAACATGAAAGTTCTTAAATAACAAAATTCATATATTTCTTTGCATCATTTGGTTTGGTGCTAGTGAAGCTTCAGAAGCTCCTTGATTTCATCTTTCTCAGCAGCATCTAAGTAGCTTGTGCCATCTGGAGTCAAGCCATTGGGTTTTGCTCCTTTTTCAAGTAACAGTTTAACGCAGTTAGTGTGACCTTCCCAAATTGCTGCCAATAATGTTGTAATTCCATGCTTATCTGTTGCCTATAAAATAAACATTTATTTCAATTTCTTATATCTAATTTTATTTTTATAAAATTAAATTTTAATTATAAATTTCAATGTTATGATAAAAATATATAGCACGCTTTTAACAGCAAAAACATTATTGAAATATATAAAGAACATTTTGCTACATCATTATGTTATACTTACATTAGCGTCTGCACCTTTATCTAAGAGGTACCTAACAACTTCGCTTTGTCCATAATCTGCTGCGTAATGAAGTGGCGTTCTGCCATCAATTATCTGATTGACATCAATATTCTAAAAAATACAACAACTAAATTATACAAAAAATTCAACTCTAAACAAAATAATTTAATATAAATTTACACAAGAAAGTTAAATTTATTCCACTTCCTAACAAAGCAATCAAATTTCAAGTAGCCAGCAATGACTGTCACACTAAAACTCCAGAGTGACGAAACTTCTTTAATTAAACGCTTCTTAATTAATCCCTCTAATTAATTTCGCCAAGGTGGAGCCTGCCTACATCATCATTATTCCAATCCCTCCCCCGCAACCAAAAAAAAAAAAAAAAAACCAAGCAAAAACCCCAACCCAAAACTCCCCTCTCAAAAATCAACTCGAAAAACAAATCAATCGACAACAATGAAAAAGCACCGACAAACAAAGAAAAAAAAATAGAGCTACTCTCCAGCCGCAGTCGTAGAGGTTATGAACGCTCACTCCAGTAGTGAACTCACCTTGTTCTCCACGATGTCGCGGACCTGGTCCAGGTCGCCGTTTTTGATTCCCCAAACGAGTTCGCTCATCTTCGGGTCTGTCAAAAAATCGAACGGCAGGTGAAAAGTTGGTTAAATCGCGCTCGGCGGAAAAACAGTTAACTTTTCCACAGCCAAAGCAGGGCCGAGACGCGCGGATGCACACACGCACAATAAGCGCCAACTGTCTATACTTAATCTCCCTCCAGGCTGTCTTCCCCTTCTACATACTCCAGTTCCGCCTTTGCGATAGCTTCTCTTTCTCGCTCCTTTGCTGACTCAGAGCCGTTTTTCTCGCTCTTTCTGTATAGGCTGGATGTGTAGAAGCGAGAAGTGGCTACTATATGCGCGCGCTTGAATTCGCCGACCGAAAATGGATGTATATGAGGGGGATACTTGCGCGGATGTAGTGTGCGTGTCGGGATGTATATCTATATAGATGCTGCCTAGAGCTAGTATATATGTCAGCGGATTGACGTTTATGAGCGCGCAATATATTTGACGACGGTTACGTTGGGTATATAGTGCACGCGCATATAGTGTTACGTATATGTGAAAAGTGTGAGGTACCTGCGTATGGTTTTTCACTTTGAGATATTTTTGATCTTTGACAAATTTTATTTATGGAGCAGGATTTTGATTGGAAAATATAGACATGTTAATGATTAACTATTAAGTATCTAGCTGTCGGAAATCCCCTTTTAATTAATGATCAAAATCTGCGTTAGTACGTATACTGGTTCTATTTATCTAATCCTACATTTTTAATAAATATCTCTTCGTCAGTTTAAAATTAATATCGATTAAATTAATTATAAGATGAATATAAAATTATTCTGTAAAAAACTTAAAATCAAGAATAATTTATAAAAATTATGAGACATAATTTTGTAAGACATGCCTTCGAGGCGTTACCGCGCGTCTTGATATCTCCCTGTTTAGCCTTGATAAGGGACATCGTTTAATACATTCGAAACTTCGGCTAATTGTTAACTCTAAATAAAAATTATTTGCTTTCTGACGTTTAATAGTCATTTTTCATAAAATTTTTTTGTTCACCTAATATACAGTAAGTCAAATTAAAACTCGAATAATGAAAACAAAAAGTAAATTTTACTCAATGCAAGAATTTTATAATTTTTAAGTTACAGAAATTTATGGGGCTCATTCTCAAGTTTTATAATAGAAAATATGAATGTAAAAATTAAAAAGTGTATAGGATAATACTATTCATGCATCTAACAAATATGTTATTATATAATTTTTATATTCTATTATTTTACAACTTTTTGACACTCTTTTAAATTAAATAATTTATTACTACAGTTTAAGTAATAGTGAGTAGAAAGGATTTTTATGAGATTGGTACAACAGTTCAATCATAATAATCTATATATTTTTTATAAAAAAAAATGAAGTAACTTTTTCCATTTCCATCTATATACGTTAAAGAATATCCGATTTTACTGTTAAAAGGAATACTAGCATTAATTATTTTGTATTTCGCGATATATATGCCGCCGTATTGGTTGCGAGTATACTTTTTGCTGATTCTGACTATTTTTATCAAAGGACTGTAGGATTAATTAATATGATTTAGTAACACATTATTTAAAAGTATTACAGAAAAAAAAATTTTGCCGAGTAATAAAACATATTTTATAAGTATGTAACAAATTTTTGTTTCTTCTAAAATAATATTTAACATCGTATATCCCTTCTTAAAAAAGAGATACACGAATACTGAAGCCGCTCAAAACGAGATTTTATTGATTGCTTTTGAATAGGCGCTAAAATTCAAATTGTAAAAAGTATTTAAATATTAAAATAGATTTTATTCTTACAAAATTATTTATTAAAGTCATTTATAATACATTTGAAAATGTTAATATTACACTAATATTACAAATATTACACTGATATTACAAAATTAAACTAATATTACAAAAATATGAAACATATAAAAGTTTATATTAGTAAATGTCTACTAAAAATCCGCTCACAGTATTTAAATAAATAACAAATCTAATCCTGAAGTATGTAATATTAAGTTACAAAATACATTAAATTAAATGTACATACATACGCTTTGAAAGTTCTTTTTCAACTTTTCTGTAGATTTTACATATACTTATCTTTTAATGTATTTTTTTAAATTGAAAAATCGTCAAACGGTTGACAAAATTAAATAACATACACGGTTTTGTCTTTACAATCAACTCAAATAATTAGTACCTCATTTTTCTTTTTTACCACAATATCGTCTGTAACTGCTAATGTTAAATTACGCAAATCTTCATCACTTAGGTATTCAAAAATCATTTCTGTACACAAGTTGGATATATCACGCCCAGCTAATATTTTCAACGATGTATCGGCAGATTTCATAATTGGTTTTCTAAGTAAACCTCTCTTTAATTGCAATTTCAGCAAATAGCCGTAAATTGGAAATCTTTCCGCAAAATCCTTTGCATTTAAAATCTTCTTGAAATAAACGTTTTCGCTATGTCGTGACATGTTATTAGGGCTCTTATATAGAATATCCTTCAGCGTGGTGTAACAGTCAATACTTGTCTTACTCATATCGTCAATTTCTTTTAGACATTTGTCAATGAAATCCGCCTCATCGAAATCACTATCATCTGCAAGCTCATTTAATGTCGAGTGGTACCAAAATACATTCTTATCGTTTACATGAAATCCCAATAACATAATCCTCTTTATGTGTTGCATTAAGATGATGGTATAATTGAGATTGTTTTCGGCCCCTGTTTCTTCCATTACTGAAGAGCCAGTCGACGTTTGAGCATTGATATCAGCTCCATTACGAAGAAATGCAACGGCTAATTCAAGATTTATTTCTTCGTCATCAAAATATGCAGCTAGTAGGGGTGTCTGCATGTATTCGTCTCTCGCGTTGATATCAGCACCGGCGTCAACTAGTAAATCCACTATAGCCGCTCTAAAGGTTTCATGCAACGGAGTTTGCCAATTAACATCACGCGCATTTGCATCGGCGCCGTACTCTAGCAGTAGCCGAACTACTTCAACATTAGAATATTCAGCAGCAAAATGTAGAGCTGATTTACCCACAATATCATGGCAGGTAAAGTCATAACTAATAGGTTTATTTACATCGACTCCTAATTTCAAAAAGTACTTAACGGCCTCTAAATTGTTCTCTCTGCAAGCTACGTGAAAGTGGGAGATACCATCTGATCCTACTGGATTCTCACTGCACTTTATTAAGTCTTTACAATGATGTACATTATTATAATTTGCTAGTAATGGAGTGTTTCCGTGTCCGTCCCTCGTCGATATGTCGGCTCCTCTTTTTAAAAGCGCAGTAATGGCCTTATTGTGATTTTTATATGTTGCAAAGTGAAGTGGAGTAAAACCAGACCAACGTTGGCAGTCTAAATCAATAGCTTTGTTGATAATACTAGATTTTGCAAGATGTCTTATTGATTTTATATCATTTTCTGCACTGGCAATATGCAAAAGTGAAACTCCATGATTAGGAAAGGATTTTATCTTTCTCCGTTCACACTCTAAAAGAAGTAGCTTAATCATAGCAAAGTCATAATTTTCATTATCACTATTAAAAGGCGCGGCAGCGCCTTGATGGCAAGTATTCATTATTACTTGATCAAATGGAGTAAGGTCTATAGAATTTTTCGCTGTAATGTCAGCACCATTTTTTATAAGTAATTTAACAACTTCCACACATTGGAATCTAATTGCAAAATGCAAGGGTGTAAAACCTGGCCAAAATGGTGAATCAAATTTAACACATTTATTTACATCTTCACCATTTTCTAAAAAACTCTTAACTACAAGTAAATTCTTCCTTGCACACGAAATATGAAAGTGGGACAATCCATTACTGTCGACAGCATTTGTATCTATAGCAGTGTGATATAATAAAATTAGATCCACTAAATCTAGTTGTTTACTTTCAAAAGCAAGATGAAGAGGTGTCCTTCCTCTATTATCCTTTGCTGTAATATCTGTACCCTTATCTAGAATAAATTGAGTAACTTTAATATTTTTACAATGTACAGCCAAATGTAAAGCTGTGCATCCTGGCCAAAATGGAAACCAATTTAAGTCTGATTCTTTATTTTTTTCATTTTCTAATTCATCACATATTTTTTTCTTATTACCCTCTAAAAGGGCTAAACATAGTTTTGATAAGTTTATGCAATTTGATGCATTATATTTTCTACATTTTAACCTAGCTTGAATTAAACTTATAATTTCACTGTTTCCTACTTGATAAGCTAAATGTAATGCATTAGACGTTAAACTAGCTGCTTCATCAGGATTAGCAGCATGATCTAATAGTAATCTGATTACATCCGTACACTCATACTCTATTGCTAAAAGTAGTGGAGTGGCGCTTGAACGATTGAAAGGACCATATTTCATTGAATCCAAATAATCTAGATTTCGATAATTCAAAAATTGATTAACAAATTGTGGATTATTTCTTGTACAAGCAATGTGGAAATGAGATAGCCCTTCAGAATTTTTAGGATTTTTAGTTTCATAAATATGAGCTGATAAAATTAAATCAATTATTTGTGTATTGTAAATTTTAAAAGCAATATGAAGTGGAGATAGTTTTTTGGCATCTTGGATTGTTATGTCTGCACCACAATTTAAAAGAAAATCAATTGTTTCTAAGCACTGAAATTTAACAGCAAAATGTAGTGCTGTATAACCAGCATAAGTAATTGATAACATATCAACACTATCATTTATTCCTACTCCTTGTTGAAGAAATTTTTTTACAATATCAACTCGATTCCTTATACATGCAATATGCATATGAGAAAATTTTTCAACATTTTTAATATTTTTATATGAAAGTTTTGTGAACATTAAATCAACTATTGCATATTTCTTTTGTTTTGCTGCTAATATCAACGGTGTATCCGAATTCAGATTGTCAATTTCAATGGAAGCATTATTATCTAAAAGAATTTTAACGGTGTCAAAACATCCTACTTTTACAGCAACGTGTAATGGTGTTTCTTCAGAAAAATTGTTGCCTTTATTCACTCTAAAACCTTTGGCAAGAAAAAGTTTAACTATATCTTTTTGTCCAAAACGTATAGCTTTTTTCAAAAGCATGTAATCCATCCACTGATCGTTTTTTGGAATTTCATTTTTCCCAATCAAGTAGTTTACTTTCTCCAAATTACCTTCTTGTACTTCTAAATTTAGTAAATCCATAGTTATCTCTTCAATCTTAGTATTATTTTAATTATTATTATAAAACCATGAATTAATTGGATTATGGAAAACTTTTTTTTATACTTTCTAGAAAAAGCACTTTTTTAAAATTTTCTTTTACCATTTCAAATTAATAATACTACAAATTAAATATTATTTAGTAGTACAGGTTGTATACATAGCCTCAATATTTTAGTCAAGCATTTAAACATTTTTTGCTTACTCATGTATATTTACGAACGAAATTCTATTCATAAGTTAGGTAGATTAAGAATTAGCTTGCAACCACTGCTCATAAAAGTTACAAAACAAGGCTTTTGTTTACATCTGTAACAGATAAACGTGATAATTCTATAAAGGTGTATCTTGAACAGCTGTGCAGATGCAGTTTTAGGTCAACAAAAAATTTACAACGTACCAAATCATTGTTTTGCTCTGATCTTCTAGGTCTATTGAATTTTTGTTTATAGTGAGTGTATTCTGTGATTTGTTCTCATGAAGGTTTAGTATACTTGTAAGAAAAGAACACTCTAAAATATACTGCCCAGCTTTTTGGAACTCATTACACTGTGCCCTACTCTATGTGCCGAGCCCCTAAAACACACAAAACATGCTTGATGAAAGTAAACATTTTGAGAATAGAAAACACGTTTTTTTTTTTAATTCAAAATAAATAATAATAATAATAATAATAATAATAAAATAATGCACTGATAATAAAAAAAAATTAAAATTTTTGTAAAACTTAATCTGTAATATATATATATATATAGTTAAAATATAATTTTATATTTTTAAAACTACATTAATTAGTATTATTGGATTGTATTTTTGCAATATGATTTTGAATTTAAAATCAACAATTACAAACATGTTTAAGTATAAAAGAACAAAATAGCTTAAATAAAATAGTATTTAACGCCATCGACTAAAGTATACAATCAAATGTCTTTAAATAATTATTTGAATAACTATCACAATATAAAATTATGGAAAAACATCATCTACAAAAAAGGAACAATTAAATTAAAAAAAAATCATTTTTTATTTTTTAAAAGCTTTATATTTTTTTAATCTTTTTGTAATCTAGAGTAAATTAATTTATCAAATAGCCTTGATTAATTTTTCATGATATAATGAAATGTAATCGATCTATACCATTAGGAACCCTTAACAATAACCAATTTTTCGCGTTTTTCTCAAAACCCTGTATAAACGGCTTGACGGGTTCCGGAACGTCTAACTATAAAGTATTATAGAATAATAAATACTTTGTGACAGCTGAATTTATAATAAATAATTAAATTTCTTGGCTATTTCGCGGAGGCGGCGGTATTCGGCGTCAGAATAAACAGGTTTTTAAAATCAAACGCGAACACGTGAATTTGAATTTAAAGTAAAAAGTAGTATATTCTGAATCAAGTAATTAAAATCCAATAAGTATGGAAACACTCAACAATTACAAAATTAAGGTGCGTCCACATTACAAGAGTAAGCTCGCGGGAAGGCCAAACCCCGCGTGATGGAAAAGCGCGCGAAAAGTACCGAGACGCGTCGCGCTGTCTATCTCGCACTCACCTGCCCTGTACCGCGTTCTTCTCTCTCTCTCTCTCCCTCTCTCACACACACACGTACGCACACGCACACAGTGAACCGCGCGAAGTACGAAACTAGATAACTGCAGCCGTTTTGCAGTCAGTATGCGTTACACACTTACTCACGCATCCGTGCCGGCCGGGCTTACCTCGAGCAGTACGAGTCGACAGCTATGTGACTGTAGCTGGGCGAACAGCTGGACCTCCAATAACCTCTGGCCAGCAGCTGGGCACCTGGCTCAGCGCCTTCGTCGCGTTTTAATCAACCGAAATTCTCGACGGTTGATGTTTGGCCTTCACGCGTGTGCGTTATCTTTCGCCATACTAGCTTCTTCTTCTCTCCCTCTCTCTCTTTCGTACACGCTCGGCCGTGCTAAACAACCAATTAGCATGCTGGTCTAAAAGTACAGAGTGGCTTAGCGCACGAGGCGTAGCGCAAAGCGCATAATGTGGAATGGCTGTAAGAGAAGTCTGTGATGTCCGCCGTAAGGTCTGACGGACCGGAACGTGGAGCGCGAATCGCGAGCGCGATGTTTAAACGTATAACTTATATTTTGGGGACTATTGAAGAAATTAATAGATTTATTATAAAATCAAGTGTTTTGCTATTTCTGAAATAAGTTCCGATGTATCGTCGGTGAAGGTTGAACGCAAACTCAAGTTCACTCAGCCCTGACACTTCCTTAAATACTTAAATATCTAAGAGATTAGGGTGAAAGAAAATATAATGCACGTAGTTCTCTATCCATATCCCGAAAATAATTTAAATAATAAAAGGTCTTCAAACCAGGTCTAAGTTTAAGCTAGAAAAGGCTGTTCCCGGATTAAAATGACTGAGCGATATTTTATTGAGGGTATGTAATTCGTTAATCCGCTTGCTAGGTCTAAACATTCGGTTCGGATATGGGTTTTTACGTGTATCTAAAGTTGTATTATTCTGAGTAGCCATGTGTGCAAAACGAAAAATCTCTTATTTAATAATGTTCACTAATATTAGTAATGATTAGTGTTTTCCATTAGAATTTACGGAACATGAAATAGAAGTCGCCTCAG